>BSBK01010445.1:0-72500 GCA_027943335.1 Chamaecyparis obtusa
ATTATTTCGGATCTCTTTCAACATTTTCCAAAAATTTGACCTACCATTTATGGTATCAGAAGCATAAATATTCATAAAGTTCCAAGTAAAATAATCTTTTAAATGGTTAACTCTGACTAAAATGATATTCTTCTCTGAAAGCATGAGAGTGCATTTAATGGAATGATTATTCTAGAAAATGACCACTCCACTAGAGGCTCCATTAGAATCACTTCCTATACTGTTAGCATTCTTGAAGAGGTGAATTTTTTCCACTTTTTCTTTGGGCATTTTAGTGTCTTGAATAAGAAAAATGTCAAGTTTACTATCTCTCACCAAATTTCTCAAAACATCATGTTTATGGGGACTATTCATTCCTCTTATATTCCAAGATAAGATCTTCATTTATAAAGTTGGGGAAAAAATCTCAAGGATGGTAGATTTGTTTCCATCCTCAATATTCTTCTTTTCCTCTAGCTCCCTAGAAAGTTTATGAGAAGGTCTACCTCTTTTTTCCCCTTTCGAAGAACCAACATCAAATTTTTGATGTCTTCTAGTCTAAACCCCTCCTAGAGGTGTACTATCTTGTTTCTTACCTAAATCAAAAGATTTTTGATTCCCCCGTCCTTTTTTTGAATGGTTTTTGAACCTCTTTTTATCAATGACATCAGACCAAGGAGCTTCTTGATGTTCCTCTGGGGCTAGATCATTTTCTAGACTATTAGTTAGACATTATTCCTCACTGGCTTTAGACAAACTCTTATTTCTCAAACTAGGAGTAGAAGAGTTCTCAATCCTAATAGTCAGGGATAAAATAGTAATAATATTCCTTTAACTATTCTCTCCTGGGCTCTTGAGGAGTATTTCATTTTGGTGAAAGATAGAATATATGATAGGACTTGAATGGTCCTGCTTCTTATTCTTTATTATCCTTTCCAACTCTAAAGGGAGCTTTGAAACTTACAAGATCTCAATTGGGTCTTTAGAGCAATTTTCCTCAATATTGGTTATAGAAGGTTCCATTTCCTTCCTGCTCTCTTCTGGTTTCTCAACATTCTCCTTTCCTTCCTTGTTCCCTTCTAGGATATGTGGTCTAGAAGTCTTAGGGGGGCTTTAGTTAGCTCCTTTCTTTTATTTCCATTCCTTTCTTGGGTCACTCTTTTTACCTTGATTTCCTTTCTCCTTGTGAGGTTTCATCGGGCATTGTTTTGCCTAATGGCCTACATTTTTACAAGTAAAATAGGCAAAGGGGACTAACTCGTATTCCATAGTTTGAATATATTTCCCCAACTTCAAGTTTATAGTGATTACTTTAGGCAGATCCTCCTTTTGGTGGATATTGACACAGATCCTAGCATAAACAAGCGTAGACATTCTATATTTGTTAGATCTTCTTCCCAAATCTATTTGTCACTTCTCAATCCTCCTCTGAATGCAAGAACAAATATTTCATCCTATTTAGTGCTAAGTATTATATTCAACATTTACAATTGGATAGTGATAGTCCTACATAGTGAAGGACCACTAAATTAACTTTTTTTATTATTCCATATTAATCCTAATGGATAATTCACCTTCTAATATAAGTGAAAATATGTATAGCTTCCTAGTTTTCCCATGCAAGCTAGAACAATGTATTTTTCCACATTACATTTTGATGAACCTAACATATCCTCCTCTTCCCTCTTCCAATTTTCATTTTTAGATCTGATCCATATGATATTAGTTGAGTTCTATTTGTAATTATTTGTAAAATCTGTGATTTTTACTCTTTCCATTGCATATACTTAGATGTCATGTTCACAAACCTTACATTTTGGTGAGCCTAGTTCCTTACATCTTAATTCTAATTTGGATGTATAGATCTTACTTTTATACATTTAATCATTATATATTGACATCATATTATTGCTACATTTTATGCATTTAGAGGTCTAGTTCATACACGTTCATTGTATAAATATTTTCTTATATTATTTAAAAATAATGCATTTTATGAATGGAGTTGTTATATTCTTTTTCTAGCTTAATTTTAAGTTTTACCCAAGATCTTAAAGAGGTTCCATTTCATGCATATGATGAAAAATCAATTTTCCCTTTCATCAATGGTTATGATGTACCTCCTCCCAAATTTGATTTGACATATAAGGACATTTTGGTGCAAGAAGAGATAATCAAAATTTATTTTAAAGATCTCCCTCTCAAGGAAGAGCCCTCAAGGAATTTTTTTAATCATTGTCCTAAAATGTAGGTCTCCCCTATGAGGATCATTTGGTGCAATATGATGATATCATGTCTATTTCTTCTAGTGTTACTTTTCTATTCACTTTAGGGACATTTCCTTTAGAGATGAATCCTTAATGAGTTATGTTTGTCCCTCCTAATGATCATATTACTCATCAGGATATTTTTAATTAAGAGGATTATATTACCTTTATTAAGGATACTCTATCTCTTCTACACCTACATAACACATGTCCCCTGCATAAAGAATTGATGAATTACACTCATATCTTTAATAGGTTTTCTTTTGTTAATGAGGAAACAATCAATCCTCCTATCAATTATTTCCCCAATATAAATGAAACATTCAAGAGTAGTATAGATCATCTCCTCAGAAAGATACTTTGGTGTACGGAGAACAAGCTAAACATGCCTATATTAGTACACCCATCACTATAGATCCTTTTTACTCTCTTGGCTCTTATCATAACCATGAACCTATTTTGACACAAGATTATTTTATGCATTTCATTTATGATCAATCTCCTAACAAAGCATTGAGAAAAGATGAAGATCTAGAAGAAAACACTTATTCCCAACTTAGAAAGGTGTATATGAATGATAATAATAAGATTCAGAATATCCCTAAAAATATAAATCCTCCATCACCATTCAATAAGCCTCATGATGAAATCTTTCCCCTTCCAAATTAAACATATATTATAAATTTGGTTATAGCATTATTTATGAGTGTCATGCCCAAAAATTAGGGCAAAACACACACAACAATTTTTTTTAAAGCACAAAAGATCAACTAAGCTAACACACTAAGGAACTCTCAACAAGAATGAATGAAGAACCCAACACAAGTTAAGTCACAAGAGGTATCATGACATGCACTAGCTTGCCAACATCCCTTGATTGTTAACTGTATTAGTGAACTCGAAACCCTAACTAGGTCTCTAAGAATTGTCTGCATAATTTTATCCAAGACCAAGACCACAATCGAAGACCACATCCTATGTCTCCAGGTTCACCCAAGACATAAAAAATATTCTCCAAAATAATCTTCCTTGTGAATTCACCCTCACATGGGACCACCATAGCCTTACCCTTTGAGTGTGACAGTCAAAACCACACCATTAGGATGTTCATACAAGGAGGCAAATAAAGGAGGCACTACATCATCCCCCCAAGGACTAGGCTTACTCCTAGAAGGTGACAAAAGAAGATGAAGGAAATGCTACATGTGCATGGTCCAACTGTTCTGGGAATAAGAATACTTACCAAACCCCTCAAACATAACAATTTGATCAATCAGTCTAACAACTATAGGAGGGATTCATTCTACAAGAGGGGCATCAACAAAAATCACAAATCCCTATAATCACGGACCCACCTAAAAAGAAAACACGTCTACACAATGCCTTCACCATAAATGGTGTAACTCTACCTCAAATACTCCACCATGAGGAACCCAAAAAATATTTCCCTACAAGCTATCACCAAGGTCGAAGCACCAAGAGCTTTCAAGTCATTAATTTGGGAACAAGGTACAAAATTCTCTTACCAAAGTTGCACTCTTCAGAGGAATACTATATCCCACTCAAGTATACCAACAGATACAACTCAAAGGATTTCCTCAAGCAAGAAAGAGCACTCCCAAAATAGGGGCCCAATAGTGCACTCCTTCCATTTATAGGGATAAATAGAGAACCTTAAAATAATTCCAAGAGTAGGATCATTATGTTTCCATAACGATGAGTGGTCAATTACCCTTGCAGAATAGGGTCTCTTACCCCATAGTGAGAAAAATGAGTTTGGATAAGGGATGACCTCAAAACACTTATCCTCAAACCACAACCTTAGATGAAATATAAGCCTAAGGTTCTGTTACTTTCAAGTCAGTCCTGGTCATACCTCCAAAAAAGTCTTCCTCTAAAAGCCCCCCAATTAATAGCATGGAGTCTTCCCTAGAGGGAGAAACTTAATTGATAAGATAGCATGACTAAATCATAACCAAAAAGAGTGTAATCACCGCCAAAACTAGGGCCCTTTAGACCCACCACATGGATCAAAACTCCAAGTGGTCTAAGTTGCTCCTAACAATCCATCAAACCAAGCTAAGAAGAGGAAACTCTCTTGACTTCCAAATCACATAACCAAGATCAAGGAGAGTTCCATAATGATATAATATAGATCCATCACGAAAAAGAAAGGTTCATACGCCCTCACAAAAACCATAAAAGGACTTAAACCAAAATGACATTACCTCACTGATACATATCATTTCCAAATGAGGTCTTCTCAACCTCCAACTATTGATTAGCATCACAATCCAACTATAGCCTTCACTACCTTGGTATGGTTTAACCAATATCAATTTTCAAATAGGAAGTAGTTCTCTCACAAGGAAAACTTTTGATCTATACTTCTAGATAAAAAAAAATGTTATCATGCTCCCACTAAGCTACTGACCTAAACCACATCTATACTATTACAAAGGGCACAAATTACAATGTGTCATTCCTGGTGTTATCCTAAAAAAAACTAGGTAAATTCACAAATATAAGAATGACCAGCAAGTTAAAAACTATATTTGAAATAGTCACCAAGAACCAAAAGAAAGGTAAATCTTAATGAGAAATCCATCAATTCCAATAGTAAATTAAAAAATGAGCTCAATTCAACAATAAACAGAATGTTTCATAAGTCATATAAAGATAGATTTGGTGACTATATTCTAGGGATAAGAAATAACCCAAATATGATAGCCCACCACAACATGAAGAAAGTTCCTCTGCAAAAGATAGATGAGATGAAAGGAATAAAAATAAATCAAGGAGTTATTCACAAAACATGGCAACAAAAGTTAGTCATGTAAGAGGGAGGAATCACCACATGACACTAAGGGTACCACTTCACAACAACCTTTTGAGAACATAACCACCACATACGGTTCATAGTTGTAAGCATTAATACCATTTTGATAACTACAACAATATCCTAATCCTTACAATCTTCTCTTCCACCTTGACGTAGTAACCTTCTTAACGAGGTAAATGAAGTTAGAAGAATGCATTCAACCACCTCACACAAAAAAAGAGAAAACTACTCAAAATTGTAACATGAACCTCAAAATCTTAGAAGGGGTTCTCTATGTGGTCTAGGAAAATATATGATTCCCCACGAGGTTCTTCTGATAGATAGGATACACACAACTTATGCTAGAATACCTGAATAGGCTTCTGCAATAAGAAATCATTCAAAGGTTTGGTAGAAATATCTACACTATATAATGAAAGATAAATTTGTCTACACAAAAGGAATCATAGAATGAGTGGAGGGGTAATAGTGTGGTTCACCAGATCATAATGGTTCCATAGAAAGGAATAACTCGATAAGATATAACACCTCCATAAACAAAAATATACCTTTCCTCAAAAGATCAAGACAACGATGAACAAGCCATTACTAAAGATCTTCCTCACTCTCTCTTGAGCCACTACCCCAAGGTCCTAACACAAAAAACTCAACAAATTCCCATGGTGCCATAAAGATATAAACCAAAAAATACACCACATCTGAAAAGGAGGGAGTTAATAGGTTCTCATACCAAGCATGGACACCAATCTTTTTTTCTAACCACACACGATCATGCTAGCAAGAGAACCTACATAGTGATACCAAGAGAAATGAAGGACTCAAATAACATACACCAACCACCATGCCACACCTAGTGGCATCACTACCATAGTCACCAAGCCTTCCACACTATGAACCACAATTGGCTTGCTAAGCACTCAAACTAAAGGCACTCTCAGAACATCCTAGGCAATGCTCCTTCCTAAACCACAAGTTACCTGGGTTAGTTTACTCGAAAAGACCCAAGTTGAAACACAAGGGCACCCAAGCTACAAGTTGACTACAAGGTTACAATACTTTAAGCATGAGAGCACACATCATTGAGATTGTAGAGAAAGTGCAAGGGCTCAATCAAGTACCTACCTCTGAGGTAGTTACTATATCCCATTTCTGGGTCAAGAGATGTTCAGGAAGGGGGGAAATCTCAACCTCCTTCCAATATCCTCAAACTCCCTACTCCACTTCCTCACATGCTGAGAAGCATATCAAAGACCTTTCCACATCTACTCGCTTATCGTGCTTAAGAGGCATCCTACAAATAAAAATACAAAGGGGAAAGAAAATGTCTTAAGGTTCCAAGCATTGAAACTATGATCTGATACCAAAATGTCATGCCCAAAAATTAGGGCAAAACACACACAACAATTTTTTTTGTAATGCACAAAAGATCAACTAAGCTAATATGCTAAGGAAATCTCAACAAGAAAAAATGAAGAGCTAAACACAAGTTAACTCACAAGAGGTATCATGACATGCACTAGCTTGCCAACATCCCTTGATTGTTAACTATATTAGTTAACTTGAAACCCTAACTAGGTCTCTAAGAAACCCTAATTGAGTTTAAAACAAGAGATAATAAAAGAGATAAGTTCAAAATGATATTTAATACTTAGATAACAATAAAAACTCAAAGGTTGGGTCAACACACCCAAAAAGGGTTTAATTAAAATAATGATTAATTCAATCGCATTGGTAACCCTAATGGTTCCTATCATGAACCATGTTAGTAATTGGGATAGAAAACACAAATAACATCAACAATAAAATCGTAAAATGAGGCTAAGAAAATTACCCTATGAGAAATCTAGGGTTGTAGAATATTACCAATTAAAATATTAATGTATATTACCCATTAAAATATTATTGTTCAAGTATTTTAAAATAAATTAGTATATTTTTACTAAAGGCATAAAGTTACCTAGGTATATTATTTAATCTCAATTATATAATTAAAGACATTACAATAGCCATAAAACATTAACATTAACATTAAATTTATCCTTAATGCTAAGGGAGAAATATTCATCTAGGTCCCATCTTGGACATTAAAAAATCTCCCCTAAAAATAACCCATTATTTACTAACATTATATAAACAAATTAAATATTAATTTTTACCACCAACATTTTATTAATAATAATAAAAATGTTCAATTAGAAATAAACATTGGTTTTTAAATTTGAAAAATAACAAATCTCAAAAATAATATTAAAATAATAATGACTATAGAATAATATTCCAACATTATTAAATTTAAACTAAATTAAACAAAATCATCCAATAAATAAATATTTAAAATCCCAATAATTAATAAAAGGGAATCCTTTTTATAATCTCAAGAAAATAAAATAATAATAATAATAAATTAGAACTCAATAAAGTGACTGTGTATAGTCAACAGTCATTATAATAAAAATAATTAGAGATTAGATACCTAAACAAAATTAAATGAAAAATATAATTATTAAATTCAAAATTAGAAAATGGCTACAAAAGCCAACCCTAACCCTAATTTTGAAATTAGGGTTAGACCTAAAAATTAAACATGGCCCAAACACTAATTTCATCATTTAGACATTGCAGGTTTGGGCATGGAGAAAAGATTAAGGAAGTCTCAAGATTTGTATACACACAAGTAAACATGTGTGTGTATACACACATAAGTGTGTGTATATACACACATAAGTGTGTGTGTGTATACATACATATATACCTATGTATATATGCTATCACGATTCAACAAAGGAGGGTATTCGGAATTTTAAAAAATATCTACAAGGCTACATCAAAAGAAAACTAGAACAACAAGGTAAAAAGATAGTTTTATTTTAATCCTCAATATAATTTGCTACAAGATTATTATTAAAATCAGTCAAAGAAATACTATATTTTAATCCCAAAACATAATGTTATCAAAGTTAATTAATTAATTTAAATTAAACATTTAAAAGATGAAAATAACCATAATAAAGCTTTAATATTAAATTTATCAATTAGGCTAAGGGAAAGTTATTTATCTAAGTCCCATCCTAAGATATTAAATAATTTCCCCTAGAATAACCCATTACTGAATTAAAATATTATTAGTAAATTAAATATTAAATTTAACCACCGGGATTATAATAAAAATAAAAATAATATTCAATTGAAAATAGGCAATAATATTTAAATTCAAAAAAATAGCAAATTCAAAGAATAGTATTAAAAAGAATAAGGGTCCATTTACTAATATCTCAACATTATCAAATTTAAATTAAATTAAAAATGGCATCCAAAAGAAAAATATTAGAATCCCACTAAATAATAAAAGGATCTTTTTATAATCCCAATGAAAATAAAAATAATAAATACATCACAATTCATATTAAAGTGACTGTCAAAAGTCAATAGTCATTAAATTAAAATAAGACACCTCTATTAAAATCCAAATAGAATCTCACTAAATAAATAAAGAATCTCTTTCATAATCTCAATGAAAATAGAAATTATAAATAAATCAGAATTCAAATTAAAGTGATTGTCAAAAGTCAACAGTCATTAAATTAAAATAAGACAAGAGTTAAAATCCAAATAGAATCTCACTAAATAAATAAAAAATCTCTTTCAGTATCCCAATGACAATAAAAATTATAAATAAATCAAAATTTAAATTAAAGTGACTGTCAAAAGTCAAAAAAGATTAAAATTTAGACAAAATTTAATGAAAACTTAATTAGAAAATTAAAATTTAAAATGACTACAAAAAGCCAGCCCTAACCCTAATTCAAAATTAGGGTTAGGCTAAGATAAAACATCAACCAAAACCCTCATCTCTCATTTGGTTATTGCAGGTTTCGCAAAGAGCAAGAAGAAGATGAAGATTTACAAACTAACTTTTCTTTCTATTGATTGGATAAAGTAACCATTGTCTACATAAGAAAAGACATTCATTCATAAAGGAAATCTAACTTTTCTTTGCAAATGGAAAACAAAACCAGCAAGTTATTTTTGCATTCAAAAGGTATACAAGATCTTTTTTCTCACATTCTCCTTTCTTTGAAATATATAGTAAATTGGAGAAACTTTACACATTCAAGTACAAATATTTTACAAGCATATTACATGCATTTAAGCATTTACATAGCCTTTAATCCACTACTCTTTTTTTACATGACTATTAGCCCTTTTACAACATAAAAATCTACAAACTAAGAAATGACATAAATCATTTTTCCTTCAACAAAACCAGCAACTCCTTCACTTAGAAATCTACAAAAGAAAACCAGTTTGACCATGGAGGCTCACCTCCCAACCTAGGCCATTACATGGCCACCCCCGAGCTTGGGGAAATAAGGATGGTGTTGGAAACAATTGTCTGAAGGAAATTGCTACTCAAATTATGTATTGTCTTTGATGTCACACAATGTCATAGTCCATAGCAATCAGTTCCTACCGAGCTCAGTCGGTCTGCCAGACAGGAAGATTAGTGCTTACCGAGTCCACTCGGTTATCAAAGAAAATCAGTGTCTACCGAGTCCACTCGGTTATCAAAGAAAAATTAGCATTTACCAAGTTCAATCGGTCGTCAAAGGAAATTCAGTGTTTACCGAGTTCAGTCGGTTGTCAAAGAAAAGTTAGCATTTACCGAGTTCAGTGGGTTATCGAAGGTAAAGGATTGTCGGTGTTTATTGAGTTCCCTTGATCTCCGAAAGATTGTAGAAAGTTATGGTCACCGAGCACTGTCGGCCCTTGAAGGATTTTTGCAAATAAAGTTTGCTTAATTCAGCCGACTGTTCTACTAAATAATGTCAATTTGACAAATCTAAAATCATATAAATAAAAGGTCAAATGTGAAAAATAAACAAGATATACAGCAGAAGATTTATAGAAGAAAGACAGGAAAGGTGTGTGCGAATTTGTGAAGGATGTTCAGATATCCTTAAGGTGCAGCAGAGATTTATTCGATCAGGAAGGATTACACTTATGCAAAACAGAGAATTGTAATTAGCAAGGCAGTTGCATTATTATACAGGTCATTTTCATTGTTACCTTCTTATCATTGTAACAATGAATTCTAAATCTCTTAACTGAGTTGGTTTAACAACCATATTGTAAATCCTCTAACAAGGTGACAATTCCATTGAATTGTTTTCAAGACCTCTTACCAGGCCACTCCTAGCAGGGTGATTAAATCCTCTAACAAGGTCACACCTAACAATGTATTTTGTAACCTTTTATCGAGTTGGCTTCTAACCGGGCATCACTTCAGAAAAGTGAAAATCAGTATCTAGATACATTGGTGGTTTTTCCCATATTGGGTTTCCACATTAAATCTTGTGTCTCTTGTGTTCTTAATTACTATCTTAATCATATACAAGTGCTGATGAATATCTAAAGATAATTTTGCTAATACTTTCTACATCTTCAAAGTTACTGCAATCTATTTACCGAGTGCTAAAACAAATAACATTCTTTAAGATATCCTAAGGGATCTGGAAAGAAATAATTGTGAAGTTTTTTATGGTTGACTGATTCACCCACCCCCCTCTCAGTCACTTCATCCATATTCCATCAATTGGTATCAGAGCTTTTGGTGCTTGCAGGAAGGGTTTCAAGGACCTAAGCTAAAGATCAGGATGTCTTACAAGAGGGAAATTCCAAAGCTCAACAGAGATAACTTTTTAGCATGGCAAGGTCTCATGCGACTTCATCTGGCTTCCATTGGTGATTCAGGATGCAAATACATTGATGAATAATACACAGTTCCTACTGGCGCATTAACTGTTGAAGACATTGCAGAGAAAAAGACTCATAACACCATGATGATAGACATTGCATCTGCACTCAACTATGAAGAATTTGATGATATTAAAGAATGCACTACTGCATATGAAATGTGGATGACACTGAAGAAAATATATGGTGGTGATGCAAATGTGAAAAGAACCAAAGCAGAAAGCCTAAGAGGATAGTTTGACAAGATGAATATGAAGGAAGATGAAAACATTGCAAAATATGTTGAAAGAATCAAAGCAAGTGTAAGTGCAATTAGAGCTTCTAGAGGAACAATCTCAGATGAAACTGTTATAAGTAAGGTACTCAGAACATTACTCCCTATCTATGCAATAAGAGTATCAGTTATTCAAGCAAGAAGATGTGAAACAAACCACAATATAACTTTGGATGCTTTAGTTGGAAGATTGACAGCCTTTGAATTAGACAACTATGACAACTATGTTCCAAGTTCCAAAAATATTGAATCAGCATTTGAGGCCAAGGTTTCACTAAAGAAGAACAAGAAAATTAAAGAAGTTCAGTCAGAAAGTGAAGAAGTATCAGAAGAAAGTTCTAATAGTGATCTTGAAATTGTAGAAGCATTACTTGCAAAGAAGTACTCTAAAGGGAAAGGTAAATATAAAGGTAAAACTCCTTTAATCTATTTTTCATGTGAAGAAATTGGACATATTGCAGCTAGGTGCCCAAACAAGCAAGTCAAGGAAGAGAAGAGAAGTCACAAGTACTATGGCAAAAAGAATTTCAAATCATTCAAGAATAAAGGTAAGAAAACATGTTTTATGGCTAAAGATTCTGATGATAGTGAAGAAGAAATTGTCTTTATTGCTATAAAAGATGAATTTGATGATGATGAAGATAAGATGGCACTTATTTCTCATATAAGCAAAGATGATATATGGATAATAGATAGTGGATGTTCACAGCACATGACTGGTGACAAGACAAAATTTGAATATCTAGAAGACTGCGATAGTGGCAATGTAAGATTTGGAAACAATGAACCTTGTTGTATAAAAGGAAAGGGAAGAATCTCATTAACCAAAGAACTCATATGTGATAATGCTTATTAGGTTGAAGGACTAAAACATAATCTTCTAAGTGTAGCACAGCTAATCAACACTGGTTTCAAGGTTGAATTCATGAATGGTCAAGCAAGACTACTAGATGAAAAAGGAAAACTCATTGGATCAGGCAAACAAACAAAAGGTAACTTATTTTATCTTGATCTCAGTGAATATTCATGCTTTATTGCTCAAATTGAAGAAAGTTGGCTATGGCACAAAAGGTTATGTCATGTGAATTTTGATAGCATGATAAAAATAAGCAAATTCAAGAAGGTTAGAGGCATTCCTACTTTGAAGAAACCTGATACTGGTCTATGTAAGAATTGTCAGATTGACAAAATGAGTAAAACTAGTTTCAAGAGTAAGAACTATCAGTCTAAAGAAATTTTGGAAATTGTGCATATTGATTTATGTGGACCTATTGGAATACAAAGCTATACTGGAGATAAATTCTTTATTCTTTTCGTTGATTATTATTCTAGAATGATGACTGTTATGTATTTAAGAGAAAAATTAGAAGCATTTGAAAATTTCAAATGGTACTTAGCAAGAGTGGAAAAGGAAACAGGGAAAAGATTGAAATGCTTAAGATCAGACAGAGGTGGTGAATTTATCTCCCATGATTTTAACAACTTTTGCATTGAAAGAGGAATCAAAAGACAATTATCAGCTCCTAGAACTCCTGAGCAGAATGGAATAGTAGAAAGAAGAAACAGATCTATTATGGATTGTGCAAGGACTCTAATGATAGAAAAGAACATCGCTATAAAGTACAGGAAGGAAGCTATCAGCACTACAATTCATACCTTGAACCGAGTACAATTGAAGAAAGACACATTCAAAACTCCTTATGAATTATGGTATGGCTATAAACCCAATGTAAGTTACATGAAAATATTTGGTAGCAAGTGTTATATCTTAAAAGAATCCAGAAGAAATAAATTTGATGTGAAAAGTGATGAAGGAATATTCCTAGGATATTCTAGCAAAAGCAAGGCATATAAATGTCT
The DNA here is from genome assembly GCA_027943335.1 of Chamaecyparis obtusa. NCBI lineage: Eukaryota > Viridiplantae > Streptophyta > Pinopsida > Cupressales > Cupressaceae > Chamaecyparis > Chamaecyparis obtusa. The sequence continues at coordinate 12,977 of BSBK01010445.1, forward strand.
GAACTTATCTACTCACAAAGTCATAGAAAGTATACATGTAAAATTTGATGAGTTTGTAGAAAAGACTGAGGAAGAAAGAAAAAGGGAACATGAGAACTACAGAAGATTCATTTGCATTGAACCTGAAACATTGGTAGACACAACTATCAATGAGGAAACTATATCTACCGAGCCGAGCACAGTTATTGAGTCACAAACCGAGTCATAGGAAGAAGTTCAAACCGAGTCACAGGAAGAAATTCAGATCGAGTCTCAGCCTAAAGTTACCGAGCAAATATCTATAGAGCCCGAGCAACCTGAAGAAGAGATCCTAGAAGACAACAGCATGACTCATTCAAAAAGCAAGGAACCTATACTAGCCAAATATGTCAGAAGACATCATACACCAGATCAAATTATTGGAAACAAATGAGATGGTACTATGACAAGAAGCAAGCTAAAAGGTACATGTCTGCTTACTGATTTTGAACCTAGAAATATCAAAGATGCATTGGAAAATGAAAGTTGGATTGAAGCAATGAATGAAGAATTAGAACAAATACAAAAGAACAAAACATGGACTCTTGTACCTAGACCTAAAGATAAGAATGTAATTGGAACAAAATGGGTATTCAGGAATAAGCTGAATGAAGATGGTCAAGTATCTAGAAACAAAGCTAGATTGGTATGTAAAGGTTATTTTTAAGAAGAAGGTATAGATTATGGAGAAAATTTTTCTCCTGTTGCAAGATTAGGTGTAAGAACTCTACTTGCTTATGTAGCACACAAAGGATTTAAGGTATATCAGATGGATATAAAATCTACATTTCTCAATGGAATTCTTGATGAAGAAGTCTACATTGAACAACCTGAAGGTTTTGTTGATCCAAATAAAAAGGACATGGTCTGCAGGTTACACAAAGCATTGTATGGTTTGAAACAAGCTCCTAGAGCATGGTATGAAAGACTCCATAACTATTTGATTCAGATTAATTTCAAAAGAGCCAATGATAACAACAATATGTATATTAAAGAAGGACCAGATGACAAAATTGTATTGGCAGAAATATTTGTAGATGATACTATATTTACAGGGAATGAAGATCAATGCAAAGAATTTTCAGAGCAAATGAACAAAGAATTTGAAATGTCTATGTTTGGTTTAATAAAATTCTTTGTTGGTCTTCAAATTTAGCAAAGCAAGAATGGTATATACATTACTCAATCTAAATACATTAAGGAAATACTTAAGAAGTTTGGTATGGAAGATTCAAAACCAGTTGGTACACCCATGTGTACTAGACTGAAACTTACCAAAAATGATGATTCAAAAGAAGTTGATCAGACCCTATACTGATCTATGATTGGAAAATTGTAGTATGTAGTACATACAAGACCTGATATTGCCTTAGCAGTCGGTATAGTAGCTAGATTCTCAGCAAAACCTAAGGAAAATCATATGATGGCAATCAAAAGAATCTTAAGATACTTAAGAGGAACTGAAGAATATGATTTGTGGTATAAATTTGGAGGCAATCTAGACTTAAAAGTGTTTACTGATTCTGATTGGGTAGGGAACATTGATGACAGAAAAAGCACAAGTGGTGGAGCATTTTTTCTTGGAAAAAGACTGGTATCCTGGACTAGTAAAAAGCAAAATTGCACATCTCAATCCACAGCTGAAGCAGAATATGTTGTTGCTACAGTAAACTGTTCAAATATTGTTTGGTTTAAACAGTTATTAGAAGGTATGAAGGTTGAAATCAAAGAACCAGTTGTTATATTTTGTGACAATACCAGTGCAATAAACATTTCGAAGAATCCAGTGATGCATTCCAAAACCAAGCATATTGCTATTAAATATCACTTTGTCAGAGAATTGGTGTAGGAAAAGGAAATCAGATTAGAATATATTCATACAAAAGAGTAGATTGCAGACATTTTTACCAAACCATTACCTAAGGATGCATTTGTGTATCTAAGAGGCAAGTTAGGGGTCATTCCCCTATCCGAAGCTCACTAAATATAGTTTTAGTGATGCATCAACCAGAACATGATTGAAAATCAACCAGTTGATGCGGCATATTCAAGGAATCATTGCATATGAATCAGTACTTGAGGTACATTAATTTACACCGGTATTATGTGAATTGTCTTTGGCATATGTTGTCAAAGAGGGAGTGTTTGCTATGTCTTTGCTATTACTTCAAGAAATTTTCAATAGTCAGAAGGAAGAATTTTCAGGAAAAAGGAAGTTTGCTAACAGAGGGAGATTTGAATCTAAACTGAGCTAATTCTTTCAAATTTCTTATGCTATGACATATTGTGTTGCCATCAATGCCAAAGAGGGAGATTGTTGGAAACAATTGTCTAAAGGAAATTGCTACTCAAATTATGTATTGTCTTTGATGTCACACAATGGCATAGTCTGCAGCAATCAGTTCCTACCAAGCTCAGTCGGTCTACCAGACAGGAAGATTAGTTCTTATCGAGTCCACTCGGTTATCAAAGAAAATTAGTGTCTACCAAGTCCACTCGGTTATCAAAGAAAAATCAGCATTTATTGAGTTCAGTCGGTCATCAAAGGAAATTCAGTGTTTACCGAGTTCAGTCGGTTGTCAAAGAAAAGTTAGCATTTACCGAGTTCAGTCGGTTATTGAAGGTAAAGGATTGTCGGTGTTTACTGAGTTCCCTCGGTCTCTGAAAGATTGTAGAAAGTTATGGTCACCGAGCACTGTCGGCCCTTGAAGGATTTTTGCAAATAAAGTTTGCTTAATTCAGCCGACTGTTATACTAAATAATGTCGATTTGACAAATCTAAAATCATATAAATAAAAGGTCAAAGTGAAAAATAAACAAGATATACAGCAGAAGATTTATAGAAGAAAGACAGGAAAGGTGTGTGCGAATTTGTGAAGGATGTTCAGATATCCTTAAGGTGCAGCATAGATTTATTCGATCAGGAAGGATCACACTTATGCAAAATAGAGATCTGTAATCAGCAAGGTAGTTACATTATTATACAGGTCATTTTCATTGTTACCTTCTTATCATTGTAATAGTGAATTATAAATCTCTTAACTGAGTTGGTTTAACAACCATATTGTAAATCCTCTAACAAGGTGACAATTCCATTGAATTATTTTCAAGACCTCTTACCAGGCCACTCCTAGCAAGGTGATTAAATCCTCTAACAAGGTCACACCTAACAGTGTGTTTTGTAACCTTTTACCAGGTTGGCTTGTAACTGGGCATCACTTCAGAAAAGTGAAAATCAGTATCTAGATACATTGGTGGTTTTTCCCATATTGGGTTTCCACGTTAAATCTTGTGTCTCTTGTGTTCTTAATTGCTATCTTAATCATATAAAAGTGCTGATGAATATCTAAAGATAATTTTGCTAATACTTTCTGCATCTTCAAAGTTACTGCAATCTATTTACCGAGTGCTACGACAGATAACATTCTTTAAGATATCCTAAGGGATTTGGAAAGAAATAATTGTGAAGTGTTTTATGGTTGACTGATTCACCCCCCCCCCCCTCTCAGTCACTTCATCCATATTCCATTAGATGGATGTGGGTACAATCATGCTTTAAACACACATACATAAATAAAAACCAACAATTACATTTTTGACATAAAATTCTCTTCCCATGGTTTTACAAAATAGGTCACTTTAGACCCATAAGAGGGGTGAAGGTGGAAAATACCCAAGTAGGAGAAGTGATACAAATATGAAACCATTCCTTCAACAAGGACATAAATAAAATACCATTGCCTTCACAAGGCCATAACCAAAAATACCATTTCCTTCGCAAGGCGATAACCAAAATTAAATTCCTTGCAATCTCATACAAAAGTGATAACCCTTATGACCCTCAAATATGAAGATAACAAAAATGGCAACGTGGAGCTCATACATCCATGTCTCATCCCCTTCCTTAACAAGGAAGGACTCTATACTAAATGGGCATTCCCAACTAAAGCCCTTCACCCATCAAGGATCTCTTCCATCCCAAGGGTGAGTTTAGTCTTGCACACCCCAATAAAACAAGAACACAAAAACAAAACCATCAGTACACTTGAAGAAGAAGCCATGAAAGGAAACAAAAAAAATTCGTGGTGCTACCGAGCCAGTGGCTATGGAGGAGTGACAACCTATTCCCCTATTTTGGTCCTTTTTTGACAGCTTGGCTTAGCCTTATTTCTTTGTATTATGATGCTATGTAGGCTAGATTTTGTTGGTGATAATTTTGTACACTTCATGCTTCAGAATTTGATGAATCATCCTCATGGAGTGTGATGTAAATTTTATGTAAATCTTATGTATCTACCAACATTCCGATTGTATATGATGAAGATTTTGGGTTTTCTTCTCGATTCTTTCCCGAATGAGTCTTTGAATCAGTTTTACTATGAATAAATATATATACAGTGGGTAGTCCACTTTTGTTTTAAAAGAAAAAAATAACACACAAAAATTTTCATATTCAAGAAAGTAAACATTATGAGTCTTCCATGAAATCACACCAACCTTTCTCCAAGCTATGGAAATGAGGTTTTGAGAAGAGCTCCCTTCCTACAAGCCTTCCTTGCTAAATCCACCAAAAAACCTACTAAGTCCACTAGAAGTCTCCAAAATTGGAGAGTGGAAAATCAACCTACCAAATTCCTCTTCATCCCCCTAAAAAGGAAAACCCTACTTAACATCAAATATTATTGGAGACACTATCCAAGGGTTATCTCTCCAACAATAGGAAAATTCAAAATTGCAAAGAGACAAAGACATGACACACTTCCCAATTTCATCACATTCTAAAAACACATTTTTAGAAGAGGCAAAAATGGGATAAAAACATCCTATTGGCCAAAATTTGATGCCCAACCCAAAGTACACATATGAGGTTATCTTATTTTAACCCTAACTAACCCCTAGGGCTACGTTTAACCTCTCAAAAGTCCACTAATAGTTGACCCACAAAAATTTGAAATAAGATTCCCTCCCAAGACTCAACAACAAAGATACCTAACCTTGGGATTCTACAAGGTGACTCAAAGGTGGAAGACAACTAATAAACAATGTACTTGGCCATGCCAACTCACAAACACATATTTCAATTGACACCACATCAAGTTACAACACATGACTACACACATGGCATGCCAAGTAGACATTAATTTAAAATAAAAATAAATAGAATTTAAATAATACATTCAAATATCACTTTACAACATTATCAGATTACAATGAGCAAGACCTAAAAATTAAAGCATGGAAAATAGTCCTAAATAATCTATCCACAACATAACAACTGAATCACATTTCTCGTATCAATATAACATCAAGGCATAATACTCAAAATCTCCTTCCTAACATTAGGGCCTAATAATAATCTTTCCATAGAATACACATCACAACATATTATAAATTGAAATGGTCATTTATGTAAACCATCACATCCAATAGTAACATTTCAATATTCATAAAGGGTACATTCTATTTACTCAATTCTTGACTCAACACACCTTTCCTACTGCATTTCTTGGTAAAAGTACAAAGTTGTGTCACATTTCAGGCTAACTTATCAGCACAATTGAATTTGAGTATTTCTAACTAAAATTATGTTTTGTCAAACATATGGTCTAGCTAGATTCATTCTAGCTAAAGCTAGATAAGTGCTTCAACTTTTCCAATTGGAAATATCTATTAAATGCATGTTTTATACCAATTACTAAAGAAATAAAATTATTTCAGAAAAATGATGTTTCAATAACTCCTACTCTTTTTAATGTTATTTTTTTATAAATATAAAAATACCATTTTTTAGATCACAGAGTCAAGATTATCATCATATAATTTTTATAGTATTTTAATTAGATCTAATATATTATAATTTTAAAATATTGCAAGTAGGTATTTTAACATTCAAGAGCAAGATACTTCAGAAATAGAAAAAAATAGTAAAGCTTATCAAAAAAATTGAAATTTTATATTTAACACTAAAGGAGAGAGTTATCTTCAAGAATGTGTAATTTTTTTTCTGAATGTTGTGGATTTGATAGCAGAAATTTTGTGGGAGATGAAAACTGTCGATTTCAGGTATGTTCGACTTTGAGTAGTTATAATAGAGAAAATATAAATTGAAAACTAATTTTTCTTCTTTTCTGCACTAGCTATACATTTCATCTATAACACATTTTGAAATCAAAGGAAACAAATATTATTTGCATATACTTTTTTGGTGGGAACAAGACCCTCATTTTTCATCAAGTAAAAAATGGACTTCAAAAATTTAAAAACTATGTGAATTCTTGTTCAATTTTTAAAAAAAAATTATAAGCATAAAATTTATTGACTTTTACACATTTTGTTAGTTTACATCATCTCCAAATTCTAAACATAAATGTCATTTTTATGTCGTTATAGTTAAAAAGTTTGCGTTGTTCACATTTTCCTTTATAAAAGTGTGACATAGCTTTGTACTTTTACCCTTCATTTAGAAATTACATACACATGAAAAACAATATTCAACTACATTAGAATATATATTTCACCTTTTAATAATTTAAATTGCCTTTTTCTAATTCAATTCCCTCAAAACATGCACTCAATTATACTATCATAAAGATCAGTTGAATTCAATTAATCTTATTTCAAACATAAAGCATCCTAGAATTATTGATATGAGTACATAAGCAACATGAAAAAGAGTACATCAAAAATAGTGGTAAAGCCTCTATCCATCAGAATATAAATCCATAATGTATCAACATATCTTTTCTAATTACCATGTCAAAAATGTAGAAAAGAATAAAATAACAAGATCGAGTTAGGGTCCCCTAATCTCCTCGTCACGATCCCAATGATAACCTCTTGATTAATGGAATTCAAATCTGAACAAGGTGCATCTCACGATGCCATGACATAACATTATGCAGATAACAATTACTGTATTCACAAGACCAACTCAACACCATCTTTAAGGGTTGCCAGAATACGATCCAAGACTATTGGTAATGTGGCTAAGTAGGATACTAGATTGTTGTCATTATGACAAAATATAATCACCATGATGATCACATAATAGAAGAAAGCAGTTTTGTATGAGCACAAGTGAAAAATGTCTAAGTACAACAATATTTATCAGTCTAATCAGAGATAGTTTTGGTTAGTGATATTCACAGAAGTAGGTTCAGTGCATGCACACTTGAACATGGATAATTATATGTATATCAAAGCCACATGTGAAAGCACAAGTCTATACAACATGTACGAAATAATATATTAAAGAATTACAGAGATGGTGTTGAAGCCAACCTAAACAGAGCAAGAAGATAGAATGTGAATATTAAGTTAAGGAATTATTTTGTTTATCAAAATAATGACTTAACCATATAAGGGATGAAATCCTAGATGTTAACCCTTAGGGAGCATGAATTAGTTTTGTATTTTGGAAAGAGTCTATGTTTTGTAAGCTGACTGGAAGTTATTAATTATAATAACTTGTATACATGTAAGAAGCATGTAATGTGAAGTAGTAATGTTGTAATTTTATGATTGTAAGTAATGCAAAGTTGTATATTGTAAGAAGGAAAGCAAGAAAACTTTGTATATGAAAGAGAAGAGACTAGAAAGTTAAATTAGAATAGGAAAGCTATTCAGCAGTAGAAAAAGGTTATGTACTTTACCTTTATATTCAAACATCATTATATATTGCATGTTTGGGCCTTGAGCTCATCTTGCAAAGATCATATGTTGTAATACCAACTCCTAAAAGGGTTGAGGCTTCTAACAAGGCCTAGAGTCCTTTAATTAGGACAAAGACACTATATGTATGTAATAGACTCCTAACAGGGTCAACATCATTAACTAAATAATTTTGATTAGTGGATCAGTTGTGGGTATCATCCCCACTGGGGTTTTCACTTGGCCAGGGTTTCCTTGAGAACAAACATGGTGTTATGAGTTCATTTCCTTTATTGCTATGCTTGCTATTCTATTTTCTTAGTTTAATTTGTTTTTCAAGATTCAAGTTAATTTGTTATATCCATAATTGAGCAAAAATAAAAGTTTGTGAAATATTGATTCACCTCCCCCTCTCAGTATTTCCTATTTCTAACAATTGGTATCAGAGCTTAGTTACTCAGAACAAAGTTATTCAAAGAAAGCCTGACAACTTGAGTAAGATCTCTATGGATATGGATCAGTTGTAGAAAAATCTTGAAGAAGCTCTTGAACAAATTGATATTCTTACTGAAGAAAGAGATACTTTGAAAGAGAAATATGAAGATGCAAAAAAATACATTGAGAAGCTAAAAGAAAAAGTAGAACTAAAATCAAAGAAAGAACCTACAATTCAAGTCAAGAAATGTGATGAAGTTTCAAATCTAAAGAAAGAAAATGAGATCCTTAAACATGAGTTAAAGATTGTAGATCTAAAGTTAAGATTGAAAGATGGAAACAAAAAAGATGAATCAAATCTGAAATCTAAGAATGAAGATCTAAAGTCTAAACTTAGTAAAGTAACATCAGAACTTGAGAAAGTAAATTTTTAGTATGTTGAACTTGAGAAGTACAATACAATTGTGAAAGGTGAATTGACTCAGTCTAAAAAACATCTTGAGAAACTGTATTCTAGTAGTGAAAAGACTGATGAAAAAATGTCTTATCAGAAACCAACCTATGATAAAACTGGTCTTAGATATCTTGAAGAAAAGTTTACTAAGAAGATTGAGGAATCTAAAGAACCAGATCCAGAACACTATGGGAGAAAAACTGAAAAGAAATCTGATGAAGCTAACAAATCCAAAGATATACCTAATCCACCTAAAGAAAATGAACCACCTAAAGATATGCGAAGAGAATTCAAAGGTAGATGATTGTCATGCAATTCTTTTGGACATATGAAAAGAGATTTTACAAGTAAGAAATTCAAACCTATCTCTGGTTATTGTTATAATTGTCATGGTTTTAGACATAAAGCTATTGATTTTAAGAAACCTAGATCTAATGATAATAATAGTAGTAGAATGTTTAGAGATACTAACCATGCAGATAAGAAACCTATTGGAGATATGAACAAAAGGAATAGTGTTATGTGTTATAGATGCAACAAGATTGGACATATTGCTAGAAATTGCAGAACACAAATCAGTTAGATAGGATAAAAATATGGAAACAATGGAGTAGTTTGTCAGATATGCAACAACTTTGGTCATACAGTAAGATTTTGCAGAATGAACAACACGAGGAACACTAATCCTAGAAACTATAGAAGGAGAAATGAGAACACAAACAATAGTAAAAAGGGATGTTGTAGTAACTTGGAAGAAGTTTTTGTTAAAGCCACAGATCAAGAGAGAACATTTAGTATACCAGGAAATTAGATAGGTGAAGTACCTGATAGTAAGTATGAATCATTTCCTAATTCATCTCAAAGCATTTAAGTAATTATTTCATGAACTATGTATTAGAGTAGAGCATTAGAATAGTGTACAAGTTAGAATTGATTGAATTAAGTCTTGCAAAGTTATTATGAGATAGTATATGATGTAATTATGCTATGGTTAAGAGTGCATGAATTTATATGAATGTATGCGAGGACATGAAAATAATGAAGTTTTGTAGGTAATGAGGAACAACTTTTTGATATGAAGCGGCAAAGAAATTTAATGCAATGTTAGATTCTTGAAGGATTTAAAGAATAAAAGCATATGATCAGTATTAGTTGATCATTCAAGTGATTATGAGTGATAAGGAGAGAGATTTAATGGAGATTTAGAGCAATTTGCAGGATTTGGAGAAGGATTTCATGCCAGATCTATGCAAAGCCCTAAATCATGATTCTCAAGGTATTTTTCTAAGTAATCACTATGTGTGTGAAAATTGTACCTGATCTGTAGACACAACACTTCAGTAAAACATTAGAGGTTAGTGATAATCAAAATCATGCAAAATTGAAAGCTATCTAACCAAGCGATTTACTACCTTCTAATAGGTGCGAGATTGATGTTCTCAGATTGTAATCGAGATCAGTGACCTAGACGACACCTAAATGAAGGATTTTGAATGCAATTAATCTATATTTTTGATATTTTCTATGCAATAAGAATGATAAACTAATATGCTATGGATGCTAAATGATCTAACAATGAAGATTCTAACAATGATATGAAAACTATGAAATTCTATGCTAAGATATAAAAGCTATGCAATTGAAATTGATCTCACAAAGCTTTGAATTCGCAAGTTGATTCCTCAGCCTCCAATTCTCCAGCGTGATTGTGCAAAATATGAGATGAATTATGAAGAGCTGAGCCTTTAATTTATAGAAATCCAGGGCTTTGGAGATGCATGGGAAAAGCCATAAATCACTCAAATTGATTTTTGAGCTATCTGATCATGAAAGATAGTTAATTCTCAAAATCATGCAAAAACAACTCTTTAACTCAAATTAGAGTTTAGATCAGCTTTTTGAACTCCAAAAGGATGTTGAGTTCCAAAAAGTCAATAACTTGCATTGATTTTCTGATTTGGAGTTTAACTGTTTCTTTTGAATATGCATAATAATTAAGAATTAAATAAATAAATAAAGTGATTTATCCTCAACTCAACTGATTTTTGAAATAAAATAATTAATTTATGGATTAATTAACTATTTTACCAAACTTTTATTAAAAATTATATTATTAAATAATGACAACATGCTTTAATTAATTAAATAAGAATTTAATCAATTAAAGATAGGAATTTTGATTTATTGTCAAAATTAAATAATACAATTAATAATAGATAGAATTAAATTTAATTACACAATTAAGTGGCAAATATTAAATCTAATTAATTAAATATGAAAATATTCAATTAATCAAACTTAGGATAAATGTGATTTATTGCCAAATAATTATTAAATTAAAGATAATTAAGATAATTAGGAATATTGCTAGGAATATTCCCCAATGCAAAATTTAAGATAATCAATTGTGATTCAATGATGTTTAGATGTGCCTTAGGTTGGGACTTTGATGTCAATTTTGTTTGATTTGTCGATGTAGGAGGTTAATGAACTTATAGCCCATTTTTTGGGGTATTACATTTTGCCCTTCTTTGAATTACTGTGCGAAGCGCAGTGGTTCAAAGATAGTCTGTGTTTGATATAGATATGAAACTAATTCAAAAGATAAACCGATCTCAAGATAGAAACTGATTGAAAGATATTGAGATAGGAGTTGATTGATATTGAATTGATATGGAGATAATAGGTCCTGAATGACCAAAGATAATGTTCACTGTAGTAGCAAATGAACCTATGATTGTGAAAAAGTGTCAAAACACCTGATTCCAAACCTTAGGATTGCAAAGAAGTGAGTGACGCATTCTAGACTCTATTGTCTTAGCAGAACTAGCAGGTATCACATCCAAATCCTTCAATTGCCAAAGAACCAAGGAAATAACACTATGATCCGATGGTTGCAAAAACTGATACAGTTTACAAGATTAAGAGAATACCAGATTGATGATGATCGATGAATCTGATATGCCCCAAGTGATGATAGATTTTCCCCGAGCGATGAGGACTTTTGATGAATCAACGACTAGACATGATTGTTGTCTTGATCACTGATGAAAGATATTGATAGACTACAAAAAGATATGATTTCAAATTTGATTACAGACTTTGAATGATATGCAATACCATGCCCCCTTTGGGATGAAAAATTGAAATCTGACAAGAAAAAGTCAGTGTTGATAGTTTAGAAGCATGTTAATTGATTTGAGAAGTGGTTATATACGTCCGAGAATGCATTCTACATTGTTTGGAAGGTCTTGGAGACCAAATTTGACTAGGTTTGACCATGAGTTGACCATGGTTGACCAAGTTGAAATTTTGATAGTTTGATGAAAGATAATCAGTTGAGTTGAATACTGGATTTCTGTGATGATTGAAGGTCGATTATGCAAGCAGTGAATAAGATAAATGATCTCAAATTTCAATTTTGATCCCGAAAAGGATTCTACTTGCTATTTCATTGGAGGAACCTTCGTGTGAGATTCAGCTCTTGTTAGACTTGAAGGTGCGATTTGAAGAATCATTTAAGCATTGAAGTTCATTTAGCCATTGTGAGATCATGCAACATGCAAAATGAAATGCAACCTAAGACCTAGGACCTAGTCACTGATCATATGTCGATTTGTTATCATCATTGAACTTTTAGGTAACCGGATAAATCAATACAATGCCCACTAGCCATGAAACCATAGACATATGAATATCGATTTGTATGTGCAAGAATCAATACACCACCCACTGGTCAACAACCATGGATATATGAATATTGATTTTGTTTTCAGAATGTCGGATTAGATATAAGCACAAAGGCACAAACACCAGGATGACTTGAATATCATGTCCATTTTGATATAGCAATTTGTACAAGCATCAAAACATAAACATCATGATGACCTGAGTACGCCTTGCATTCAAACACATCAAATAGTCAAGAGATCATTCTAAATCCAATGTGAATTACCCATAGTGACCCTTTATCATTCACATCCTTAGGCAAGATTGCGTTCCACAGTAGGAGAAAGAATTCACCTCAAAAAGATAATAGTTAGATCAAACATCCTTGAATTTTCTGGGTATCAATGGTTGAGGTACGCATGGCCATCCAATTTGAGATAGAGGCTCTTACAGTCGGACACCATTTCAATCCTGAATTTCCAAAGTTATCAGATTTTCACATACAAGCAGAAGACAAAGAAAAGATTATGCCCCCAGTCATCACTCTCTAAATCCTATAAAGGACATCATCGAAGAGCTCGAAGGGAAATAATATGCAAAAATCTTAATGTGAATCAGTAAGCATACAAGGAGATAAAAGCATGAAGCACAGATTGTTTTCAGTTTGTAGTTTTGATGTTTGATTGCGTTGTTGTAGATGCAAAATCCTTTCTGGAGACAAGACTGACTAACTGACTCACATGAAGCTTCAAAGGACTCTGGCTAGATATAACACGTCTAAGATACATGGGAGACCATAGGATATGACATTGATTGCCCCCAAGTTTGCACATTGATAGGATACAGATGCTTGAGCAGATTGGTGGACAAACTGACTTATTGAAAACTAGAAATGCAAAAAAAAAAAAACTGGGAGATATGTACAAACTAAAGCAAAATTGAAAGTTTGGAAAAGACCAAGATTGTGCTGATAGATGGAGCATTTTGAACAAGTGGTGCCCATTTGCCGAGTTTTCACCATCTTGGCAGAGATTCTATTTTTGCTACCAAGGCGCCTGTTTCCAGGTTTTCACCAAGGCACTTTTTCTTTTTCTTTTTCTTTTCTTTTTTTTGTACTTTTCATTTTTCTTTTTTTTTTTGAATTTTTTATATTTTTCTGATTTTTTTTTTCAATTTTTTTCAATTTTTTGATTTTTTTGTGAATCATCAAGGTGCCTATTGCTAGGTTTTCACCAAGATGTTCATTTTTTCAGGACTTTTTCTAATTTTTAAGATTTTTTCAAGACATTTACCAAGCACTGAATGCCTTAGGCATAGAATTTCTTCAGATGGAGAACGTTGATTGGTTCTCAGAGCTATTCTCCTTTAGTCGTTGAGAGTTGATAAGCACCAGAGCCAAAAGTAGTAGTGATTACAAAGGGACCCAACCAGTTGGGTTTGAAGTTCCCCTTGCGTTCTTGATGGGATTGATTTTTAGGATTTTCTCTCAAGACTAGATCACCAACCTGAAATTCTCTATGTTTGACTTTCTTGTTGTAGCCTCTAGACATTCATTTCTGATACACTCTGAGATGATCATACGCTACTTGCCTGTGCTCATCTAGTAATTCCAGTTGTTGTAACCTAGACACTCTATAGTCTTCATGAGTGACAAATCCATGCATTTTGATTCTGAGTGATGGGATTGCAACCTCAATAGGCAGTACCGCTTCAGACCCATAAACCAAAGTGAAAGGTGTAGCCCCTGTAGGCATTTCGATACTAGTTTTGTATGCCCAGAGAGCTGGATTGATCATCAGATGCCAGTCTCTTCCTGTTTTATTCACTATTCTGTGCAAGATCTTTAGGAGATTTTTGTTTGAAGCCTCAACTTGTCTGTTCCCTTGAGGATAGTAGATAGATGACCAATGTTGAGTAATTTTGAACTTGGCACATAAGTCATCTAGGTCCTTGTTTTTGAATTATCCCCCATTATCTGTGATTATAGAGTGAGGGATCCCATATCTACAAATGATGTAGTTTAGGATGAACATAGAGATCTGTTTCCCCATTGCTTGTGTTAGAGGAACTGCTTCTACCCATTTTATAAAATAATCTGTGGCTGTGATTATATGGGTATGTCCATTAGAAGAGTGTGGATGGATAGCGCCTATGAGATCAAATGCCCATTGTTGAAAAGGCCATTGTGTAGTAAAGGGAATCAGATCTCTCCCTGGAGCATGAATCAAGTTGCCATGTACTTGACACTGTTGATAGTTTTTAGCAAATTTAATAGCTTCTTTTTCCATTTCAGGCCAATAGTACCCAGCCCTAATAAGTTTTCGAGCTAATGTTAAACCGTTTGAGTGTGACCCATATATACCCTCGTGGACTTCCTCTAATGCACGTTGAGACTCTTCCTGTTCTAAACATCTAAGCAGTGTACCATCTAGACCTCGTTTGTATAGATCATTACCAATGATGACATATCAGGATGCGGATCGGATAAGGTTTCATTTCTCAAAATGGTTAAAGGACTCATAGATGATTTGGTCATGGAGATAGGAGAATAGATTTTTGTAGCGGGATGAATCATAACCTACAACAGTGCAGATCATGTAGGTTTCAGGTGAGTCATATGTAGGATAGGATAGGGCTTCCACCAGGAACTCGTAGCATAGTTCATGTTCGGGCTACTGTAAGAGAGTAGATAATGTTGCCATTGCATCGGCAGCCTTATTCTCCATTCTGGGTATTTGCTCAAATGTAATAGAGATGAAGTATTTCTTTAAATCATCTACCATTCTCTTGTAAGGAATGAGCTTTTCATCTTTGGTTTGGTACACATCATTGACTTGGTGGATAACCAGTTGTGAGTCTCCATGGATGTGCATCTCTGTAACTCTCCACTATATTGCCATTTTCATACCATTGAGAAGTGCCTCATATTCAGCAATATTATTTGTGCAAGGAAACTTGAGTCTAAATGCTTTGGGTATCGAGTATCCTTGAGGAGTGATGAACAATATGCCTGCTCCAGATCCATTCTGTGTGTAGGAGCCATCAAAGAATAACCGCCATGCTCTAGAAGAGAGGTGCATGATAGAGGAATTGGGAAATTTCATTTGCATGGGTGTATCATCAAACATTGGTGCATTTGCTAGCTGATCAGCAATAACTTGACCTTTTATAGCTTTTCTTTCAACATATTCAATGTCAAATTTGCTTAGAAGCACGACCCATTTAGCTAGTCTACCGGTGAGGGCCGCCTTGCTTAGTAGGTATTTCAATGGATCAATTTTTGCTACTAGATGCGTGGTATGAGCTAACATATAGTGTCTCAGTTTCTATGATGTAAAGATCATAGCTAGACATGCCTTCTCTATCATTGAGTAGTTCTTCTCATAGGCCACTAAAGTTCTACTGATATAGTAGATGGCTCTTTCTTTCTTGTTCTCATCATGCTGTGCTAGCAATGCCCCCAGTGATGAATATGTTGTGGAGACATATAATATTAATGGCTTCCCATGAATAGGAGGCATCAATATAGGCGGATTTGATAGATACTTCTTGATATGTTTAAAGTTGTTCTCGCATTCTTCATTCCATGCAAAGGTCACACCTTTATGTAATGTTTTTGTAAAAGGTTGTGATATGTCCGCTAGCTGTGATATGAATCTTCTGATAGATTGAACTTTTCCTTGCAACGTCCTCATTTGACTGATATTTGTGGGAGGTTGCATCTCTATTATAGCCTTGACCTTACCTAGATCAACTTCAATGCCTTTCTTGGAGACGATGTATCCTAGGAGCTTTCCAGAAGTGACTCCAAAAGCACACTTTTTAGGATTTAGTCGAAGACTAAATTTTTCCATTCTGTCGAGGATCATGCTCAAGTCTATTAGATGTTCAGTTCTAATCATGGATTTTTCCAAGGTATCATCCACGTAATCCTCCATTGTTCTATGCATCATATCATGAAAAATAGATGTCATTGCTCTTTGATATGTAGCTCCAGCATTTTTGAGTCCGAATGGCATAACATTCCAACAGAAGGTTCCCCACGCAAATGTGAAAGTTGTTTTCTCTTGATCTTCTGGAGCAATTTTGATTTGGTTGTATCCAGAAAAACCATCCATTGAGGAATACATTTCATAGCCCGCAGTCATGTCCACTATCATATCAATGTTAGGTAGTGGAAAATCATCCTTAGGGCATGCTTTGTTCACATCTCTAAAGTCCATGCACACTCTGATCAAACCATCTAGTTTTGAAATAGGTACAATGTTAGAGATCCACTCAGCATAGTCTATGACAGGGATGAATCCAACTTTGAGGAGTTTTTCTAGCTCTGCTTTGACTAAGAGTGCCACATGAGGATGCATCTTTCTCAATTTCTGTTTGACTGGTTTTACCCCAGGAGCAATGGATAGATGGTGCATAATGAGATTGGGATCCAATCCTGGCATATCTGAATATTTCCATACAAAGTTGATCTTTTTGTCTGATAAGAAGGTAGTGAAGTTCTATTTCTCTTCCTCTGATAGAGATTGTGCTACATGTACCAATTGTGGTTCCTCTGTTGTACCCAAATTGATGGATTGAGTTGGCTCAATCAGAACTGGAGATCTATCCTGTAAATGACTTAGAAGGACATCAAATATCTCATCCTTAGGTGCCTCAGAGAGGTTTTCACCTTCAGATATGTCTTTTCTTTTTACTTTTGTCAGTTCTGAGACTGCCACAAAATGGTTTTCACCTTCAGAACTCTTTTTCTTTTTCTTTTTACTCTTGTTTTTTTGACTAAGATATTTGATGTCTGACTTGGTCATGCTGACTCTAAGTTCACTAATGGAAGTACTCATAGGCTCAACTGCATTAAGGTAGCAAGCAAGGGCATAGTCATTCGGGAAGGTATACATACCATGGTTTGGGTTTGTGGAAGTTTGGTCGATAAGATCAGGGCGTTGGATAGTCAAAGCGGGAAAGGCTTGGGATATGGTGTTCACGGATGTGGATATGTCATCATTGGTCCTAACCCAATGCTCAAGTTCAAAGGTGATATTACAGCTCAAAATGTTCAATTCATGAATAGGCTCAACATCATCATGGGAGTCCTCTTCAGCCATAGGTGGATCAGACATGTTAAGTTCATTGTTTCACTCTAGACCTACGTTGGGTTGAGATACATATTGGTGAGTAACATCAATATATTTCTCTATTATAAGCTCATCTTCTTCTGGAATGGCACCCCATTCATAGTCATTTGACTCAACTTCTGATTCAGGATCTCTAGGAAATCTTAAAAAATGTGTGAAATCAGGATGAATACCCCAAGAAGGATTACCCTCAATCTCTGACTTGAATTCATATTCATGGGAATCAGTGTCAGAATAACTACCCCCTTCTTGATCAGTTTGATTACCTTCGAGATTGGCTGGTTCTTGTGGTGCAACCATCTCTTGTGCTATAGTAGGTTCTTATGTTTTTACTACATTAATTCTTCTGATAGGATCATCTTTATCATCAAGAAGATCTTTGATCTCTTTAGGCAATTTTTCATAGGGGATAAGCTCAGAGCTATCTGAATCATCATCAGAGGGTTCTGTTTCTTCTTTCTTAAGAAGGGGTTCTCTTGGTGCAATTTGTTCTATGACATGAGAACAACCACCTTTGAGATGATAGGGTTTCTTCTTAAACCCTAAGCCACCAGTATCTTTTTTGGCTCTACCAATATGTGAAATGGGTGTCACAAGACCCTTTCCCCTAATTCCTAGAGGTCCTTGACTAGAATATCCCATCTTGGCTATCAGTTTGTTTCCTAGACCATATGAATTAGAAGGGATTGTAGGTGCTATAGATTCACTAGGTTGAACAATTGTAGATTTAGAATCCTCTTTATATAGCCATGCCAGCACAGCTTCATCCTCTTCAAATTCTTGTTTGGATACTTGCTCCACCACAAAATTTCTTTTGTATGCTTCCATAAGTTCCTTAGGTTCTGATTTAGACTGCTTCAAGGATTGTCCATATGACTTAGGTGAGATTGGGAGAGATGTCAGAGACAAGATTGGCTCTATAGTGTATTCTCCCATCCCATTTTCTTTGATATTGATCTCTTTAGAATTGTTGTCCATCTTAGATGTGGAAGCAATATTTATCTACTTGATGGAAGATTCTCTGTTATGGGGAACAAGCTTATCGACACTTTCCTTCAATGTATTGCAAGTTGTACTCAGATCTACTGGGATAGTAACCTCCACTCCTTCATAGGGAAATTTCAAGCATTGATGGTACGTAGAAGGAATAGCTTGCATTTTATGTATCCAGGGTCTCCCTAGAAGGATATTGTAAGCCAATGGTAGATCAAGCACCTGACATGTGGTATCTTTGATGACCAGACCCACTCGGATGGGTAAGACAATGGTGCCTTTAGAAGCTCTTTCTTGTTCATCATAGGCTTTTATGGTGATCTTCTTTTGAGGATCAATAGCCATCTCTGAGAATCCCAACTGTGTGATTAAGTTGTAAGAACAAATGTTGAGGCCTGTGCCCCCATCTATCAACACACGTTTGACTCGACAGTTCTGGATCAAGACTTCTATGTGCAAGGGCTGATTATGTGGGTGACTTAGGGAGTTGTCATCTTCCTCTAAAAAGGAGATATATTGCGGAGACGTTAGATGACCAACCATAGTCTGGAACCTCTCTAGATCAAGATCATCAGGAACATTAGAGCCGAGCAAAGCTTTGTCTAGGATATCTCTGTGAGCTAGAGATATTTGAAGTAACTCAAACATAGAGATTTTGGCATTGGTATGCTGGAGTTGTTAGATGATGCTATAAGATGTAGGTCTGGTATCCTTGGGATTAGAAGATTTCGAGGCAACCTTCTGTTTAGAAGCAGATGTGAGATTGAAAGGTATCTTAGGGACATTAGATGAACTTGGTGTTTGTCCTTTTAGATGAGCCTGAGCTTGTGATCTGGTAACCGCATTAGCTAAGGAATGATTTCTATCTCTTCATACAATCGTGATGACATTGCAGCTCTCAGAGAGACATGGTTCAACCATATTGATGACAACATTGTTTCCAGGGTAGGCATAGTTGACTTTTGCCCCCATGTTAGGCTGAGAAGTGGAAACTCCCTTGCCATGTGGAAATGGTTCTGTAAATGCTGTTTGATCATTATTGCTGGTAGGATTATCGATCGTGATGTACCCTTGATCTATCAAGTCTTGAATGGTATGCTTCAAGTGGAAGCATCCATTAGTTCTATGGCCTTTAGTCCGATGGAAAGCGTAGAATTCATTATCTTTCCACCAATATGGTTTTGGATCCGGATCGGGGTTTCGGATTGGTGGTAAAGAGATCATGTTATCAGCTATCAAGGTTCTCAGGGTAGATTCTAAAGATTCTCCCAGGGGAGTAAACTTTCATTTATTATCCCATCATTTGAATGGCTTCTTTGGAGATGGTTCAGTAGATTTTTGCTCTGAAGCTTCAATGGCTTTGGTGGCAAGGGTGAGATTGTAGGCCGGTGCCTTTGATGGGGCACGGATAGTGTCGACAACACCATCAGAGATGATACCTTTGTTTCTATTCCAGCTCTTGTTTTTATCTTTTGAGCTAGATCCAGATTCAGACTTGTCCTTTTGAAGTGTGATTTCTCCTTTCTTGACAAGTACTTTGTCAATCTTGATTGCATTATCCACCATTTTATCAAAAGATACATGATCTTGCATTTGTAATGGATAGTTGAGCTCTGGAACAAGGTTATTGATAAAGATTTCAAGTTTCTCCATTTCGGGAATTGGTCTAGCATATAGAGAAAACTTCTTTCACCACCTCTTGAGAAAAGTTAGGAATGATTCCCCTAGATATTGCTTGAGGTTACAGATATCGATCATGGTAATCGAATGTTGAATATTGTAGAAATATTGTTGATAAAACAATTTAATCAATTCCTCAAAATTTTTGATCGTAGAAGGTAATCTTGAAAACCACTAAATGGATGCTCCTCCCAAGGATCTAGGAAAAAGATGCATCAGATAAGTCAGTTCATGCATGAATTCCATGGATTGCGTACAGAACTCTCTGACATGATCTTGAGGATCAGAGTGTCCGTCATATTTTTCATACTTTGGTATCTCCACTCTTTTTGGGAATGGAGGCATATACAAGTCTTTGTCAAAAGGGAAAGGACAAAGGGCCTCCATGGAGAATTCCTTGGGTTCCTTCTCTTTCTCAATTTTATTCATTTTGACCTGCATAGTGTGCAACTGGTTCATTATGGCCATCATCAGAGTTTCTTCCTCATGCATGATGATATCTTTGACATTGAAGTGAGGAGAAAGTTTAGCTTCTTCCTGGGCTAATTGCAAAAAGTATGCCTCTCTATCCATTTTCAAGAAATGTCTCATCATTCTTTTGAATTCATCATCATTCTGACACCGATGGATTTCAGAGGGTGTAGGGTCTTGGTCAGCATTATGTTGAGAATGGTGTCCCTAGGATCCTCCTCCTAGAGAACCATTGTCCTTTCTTGAGACATGGTAGGAGTTTTTGGGCTCCCTGGAATAGATTGAGGAGGAGTTTGTTGATTACCTCTGTGAGTTGATAGAGGAGGTATGTAACCAGTTTTCAATCGAAAGTTACCGAGACCGTCATCTTCGTAGATACCTGACTTGATGAGTTGTTCAAGAGTTGGACCTGGGGTATTGGTCAAAAGTAAGTTCTAAGATGTTTCTTCTGATTTCTTGTGTGAAGAAGCTCTGGTCTCCACCATTAACTTTGAATGAAACAAAAGAAAAGAATGAAGACAACTAAAGAACAATTTGATTTGAGAAAATCAGATGACGCAACCTTGTCAAGATTATGATAGTTTTGAAGATCTGATGAGATGTGGGTGAAGGAAACTGTGCCCTGGATGTATGGGATAGATCACCCAAAAGATAGCGGACACGAGTTCTCAACACTTAGTCTATTTTTGAAGATTGATTGAAGATTGATAGTTATGACAAGGTTTTGACATGAGATAAAAAGGACTCAAATTGATCAAATAGAAGACTAGATCAGATTCAAAAGATCAAACTTAGAAAATGGTAGGATGCTCAATAGCTACTGCTCTGTTCCTGACACAATGATATTTTTGATAGATTCAGGAACTAGGCTGGAAACATTGGATATCTTACAATTTGACAATTTTCAACAACCCTCCCAAATTTTTCCAAATGACACTCTACAAACTTGTACGACACTGGGTAGTCTATGAAATGATAGTTGCAAAACTCGTACGATAGTTGGGTAGCAATGAAACGATAGTTGACAAAACTCATACGACAGTTGCTAACAGGTTTTTGACTTTCTTGGATTTGCTGGTTTGAAAACTCGTACGACTCTGGGTTCTCAATCATACGACATATGGGTGATACTGAAATGACATTTGACAAAAATTCATATGACTTTTGACTTCTTGAAATGACTTTTGACTCCAGAAGGAACTTTACTTCAATTTTTGCAAAATTTAAGGTTTTCAGTTCTGGATTGTTTGCAAATTGTACTGTCTAGATTTTGAAGGTTATACTAGATTTGATCATTTTTAATAGCCAAGTAGATAAACAAGCACGCAGAACAGCAAGCAAGTGATTCCAACCACGTCTGAAAATAATGAACAAGGGCAACAACAACCTTGCGCATGGACAATCAAGTGACCAAATTGTGCTAATCCCTAAGAGTACTAATTGGGTATGTTCTGAAAAGTTTTGCAATAACACACATATACCTGAAAGTGAAAAATTGGCCTCTCTAGGGTTTTTAGTAATGGTTTGACTCTGCAACTTTTATGATTCAAAGGGGTGAACTCCAATCCCGGTGCACCAGGGTTTTGACACAGTCTGAGAACTTAATCTTCAAGAGCTACTAGGGAGATTTGACAACCCAACAATGAACCATACCTGTGGAGATTTCTTCCACAAGGACATTTATATAGCGGCTGTCACTACCATGGTGAAAATGGCTATGACCGCTTGAGGTTTCGTCAACGCAGTTTGCCCTATGAAGGGATTGTCCGCTACAGTTAACCCTCTCTAAAGATGACTCACCGATTTATACCACAAGGGGATTTGGCTCCAGATTTAAGGTTTTTGACACCTCTTCACTTTTAACCCAAACAAAGCAAGCATATTAATTCGACACGCTAAGACAAAGTTTTGTTCCACCAAGGTCTGTGATATCAACTCCATGTGATCTATCAACCTCTCCGGGGAGAGAATGTATCAATCAATAAGAGAAGATGCACTAACCAATTTTGATTCACCAAAGCTCATGATATCAACCCCACATGATCTATCAACCTCTCTGAAGAAAGAATGTGTCGATCAATAAGAGAAGACTCACTAACCAAGTTGAATGTGAAACGCACTAAGTATCCTCCCTACCTACAGGGATTCTGTCATCAAGAAAGATTTTGCTAGGAATCCAATCTCTCAAGAATCACGAATAGTGTTCATAGGGCCTAATTACTATGTGAGCACAGATATATGTTCTGAAAGTAAATCTACCAAAAGCATCCAAAAAGTAGAAAGAGGAACACTTAACGCTTAAAGCAAATATGAGATGAGTCCACAAGTTGGAACACTTAACACCTCACACAAGCTAAAAATGAGTCCACAACTTAGAAAACAAGTGAGTTCCTAAAAGCACAAAAGGGTTGCCAAGTGGAACATTTAACGCTTCTATCCTATTGACCCCTCCCCTTTATGGCACTGAGATTGCAACCACAGGGTAGAAATGAGGGGCCGGCAGATTAGCAAGTCCAATAACCCAAGATAGCAATCAAGATCAATCACAAGTATTCTAAGACTACTTAATGAATTCTTATGGGATTACAACCTAGTATCAAATTATGCAAGTGTGTAAAATAAAAGCATGAGAAGAAGCACACAAGCTAGACACATGAGAAATTTATTTTAAGCCCAAATCAAAATGTTATTAGATGAAGGAGAATACTTGGTGATCCTCGCAACGCACTTAGTAGATTTTACCTGATTTTTAGCAATTCTTGTGCTTTTCCCAATCAAAACCAGTAGAGAGCAATCAAAAACA
Source organism: Chamaecyparis obtusa (assembly GCA_027943335.1). Taxonomy (NCBI): domain Eukaryota; kingdom Viridiplantae; phylum Streptophyta; class Pinopsida; order Cupressales; family Cupressaceae; genus Chamaecyparis; species Chamaecyparis obtusa. The sequence goes on from BSBK01010445.1 coordinate 36,288, forward strand.
GAGAATTTCAATTGTCAAAATTAGCAGTTAGCTGAAATATAAAAATCAAATCTGATACTCTGCTCTGAAAAATGAAATGACAGTCAAAAACTAGTACAGAAACTTGTACGACAGTGGGTATGCTCTCAGATGATAGTCTAGAAACTCATACGACACTGGGTATGCTACCATATGACAGATTAGCTCTCAAATGATAGTGGGTATGTAATGAAATGAGTCACGATCTGATAGACTGTCATACGACAGTGGGTCCAGTATCATACGATGGTGGGTATGCTCCCATACGACATTTGTCAGAAACTCGTACGATAGATGTACGGACAAAAGTTAAAAATCATAGTTTTGCACAGATCCTGAGGAGAAAAAGATAGAAATTGATAGAATTGAATTGGAAACCCGTTTCAGGGCCCCACGGTGGGCGCCAGAAATGTGTGTGTGAAAATTGTACCTGATCTGTAGACACAACACTTCAGTAAAACATTAGAGGTTAGTGATAATCAAAATTGTGCAAAATTGAAAGCTATCTAACCAAGCGATTTACTGCCTTCTAATAGGTGTGAGATTGATGTTCTCAGATTGTAATCGAGATCAGTGACCTAGACGACACCTAAACGAAGGATTTTGAATGCAATTAATCTATATTTTTTATATTTTCTATGCAATAAGAATGATAAACTGATATGCTATGGATGCTAAATGATCTAACAATGAAGATTCTAATAATGATATGAAAACTATGAAATTCTATGCTAAGATATAAAAGCTATGCAATTGAAATTGATCTCACAAAGCTTTGAATTCACAAGTTGATTCCTCAGCCTCCAATTCTCCAGCGTGATTGTGCAAAATATGAGATGAATTATAAAGAGTTGAGCCTTTAATTTATAGAAATCCAGGGCTTTGGAGATGCATGGGAAAAGCCATAAATCACTCAAATTGATTTTTGAGTTATCTGATCATGAAAGATAGTTAATTCTCAAAATCATGCAAAACATGCAAAAATAGCTCTTTAACTCAAATTAGAGTTTAGATCAGCTTTTTGAACTCCAAAAGGATGTTGAGTTCCAAAAAGTCAATAACTTGCATTGATTTTCTGATTTGGAGTTTAACTATTTCTTTTGAATATGCATAATAATTAAGAATTAAATAAATAAATAAAGTGATTTATCCTCAACTCAACTGATTTTTGAAATAAAATAATTAATTTATGGATTAATTAACTATTTTACCAAAATTTTATTAAAAATTATATTATTAAATAATGACAACATGCTTTAATTAATTAAATAAGAATTTAATCAATTAAAGATAGGAATTTTGATTTATTGTCAAAATTAAATAATACAATTAATAATAGATAGAATTAAATTTAATTACACAATTAAGTGGCAAATATTAAATCTAATTAATTAAATATGAAAATATTCAATTAATCAAACTTAGGATAAATGTGATTTATTGCCAAATAATTATTAAATTAAAGATAATTAAGATAATTAGGAATATTGCTAGGAATATTCCCCGATGCAAAATTTAAGATAATCAATTGTGATTCAATGATGTTTAGATGTGCCTTAGGTTGGGACTTTGATGTCGATTTTGTTCGATTTGTCAATGTAGGAGGTTAATGAACTTATAGCCCATTTTTGGGGTATTACAATCACTATCAAGAAGTTGTGTTTTATAAGAATCATGGATGCATCACTTGTTCACCATATAAAATATTCAGTCAGACCTAGAATAAAAAGAGAACTAGTAGAACCTTTGGAAGAAGACCCTAGTCTAGCATTGGCATCTGTTCCAGATAGAATTTTGCACCTAGAAGATATAAAAAGTTGTTTGAAATGTAAGTTTGAGACCAAAGGAGATGGTAACCTGATTAAGGAATATGATAAGATATATACATAGGACATGTCATACAAAGAAGGGTTTGAACATCTGAAACATATTGATATCATTAAGTACACACTACATTATGAATTTCAAGATGATGAATGTACTAAAATAATATTGAGCACGATTCACAATGGGAAATTTTGGTTAGATGATAAAACCATAGACATCACTGTAGACCTTATACATGAGGTAACCAGTCTATCTAAATCTGGAGTAATTCCTTTTAATGAGAAAAATGTGAAGAAAACTATGTTGGATAGCACTAAGTCATCTTACAATGGAACAGGGATTGTAATCAGCAAGATCATGCAGGATGATGTTAGATATGTATGTAGGATTTGATGGAATATGGATGAAGTGACTGAGAGGGGGGGGGTGAATCAGTCAACCATAAAACACTTCATAATTAATTCTTTCCAGATCCCTTAGGATATCTTAAAAATGTTATCTGTTTTAGCACTCAGTAAATAGATTGCAGTAACTTTGAAGATGCAGAAAGTATTAGAAAAATTATCTTTTAGATATTCATCAGCACTGGTGTATGATTAAGATGGCAATTAAGAACACAAGAGACACAAGATTTAACGTGGAAACCCAATATGGAAAAAACCACCTATGTATCTAGATACTGATTTTACCTTTTCTAAAGTGATGCCCGGTTAGAAGCCAACCCGGTAAAAGGTTACAAAACACACTATTAGGTGTGACCTTGTTAGAGGATTTAATCACCCTGCTAGGAGTGGCCTAGTAAGAGGTCTTGAAAACAATTCAATGTAATTGTCACCTTGTTAGAAGATTTACAATATGGTTGTTAAACCAACTCGGTTAAGAGATTTAGAATTCACTGTTACAATGATAAGAAGGTAACAATGAAAAATGACCTGTATAATAATGCAACTGCCTTGCTGATTACAGATCTCTGTTCTGCATATGTGTGATCCTTCCTGATCAAATAAATCTCTATTGCACCTTAAGGATATCTGAACATCCTTCACAAATTCGCACACACCTTTCCTGTCTTTTCTTCTGTAAATCTTCTTGCTGTATATCCCTTTTTATTTTTCAAATTTGACCTTTTATTTATATGATTTTAGATTTGTCAAATCGACATTATTTAGTATAACAGTCGGCTGAATTAAGAAAACTCTTTTTGCAAAAATCCTTCAAGGGCTGACAGTGCTCGGTGACCATAACTTTCTACAATCTTTCGGAGATCGAGGGAACTCGGTAAACATTGACAATCCTTCGATAACCAACTAAACTCGGTAAACACTGAATTTCCTTTGATAACTGACTGAACTCGATAAATGCTGAATTTCCTTTGATAACCGACTGAACTCGGTAAATGCTGAATTTCCTTTGATAACCGACTGAACTCGGTAAATGCTGAATTTCCTTTGATAATCAAGTGGACTCGGTAAATGTTGAATTTCCTATCTGGCAGACCGACTGAGCTCGGTAGGAACTGATTGCTACGGACTATGACATTGAGTGACATCAAAGACAATACATAATTTGAGTAGCAATTTCCTTCAGACAATTGTTTCCAACAATCTCCCTCTTTGGCATTGATGGCAACACAATATGTCATAGCATAAGAAATTTGAAAGAGTTAGCTTGGTTCAGATTCAAATCTCCCTCTATCAGCAAACTTCCTTTATCCTAAAAATTCTTCCTTCTGACTATTGAAAATTTCTTGAAGTAATAGAAAAGACATAGCAAACACTCCCTCTTTGACAACACATGCCAAAGACAATTCACATATTACCGGTGTAAATTAATGTACCTCAAGTACTGATTCATATGCAATGATTCCTTGAATATGTTGCATCAACTGGTTGATTTTCAATCATGTTCTAGTTGATGCATCACTAAAACTATATTTAGTGAGCCTCAGATAGGGGAATGACCCCTAACTTACCTCTTAGATACACAAATGCATCCTTAGGTAATGGTTTGGTAAAAATGTCTGCAATCTATTTTTTTGTATGAATATATTCTAATCTAATTTCCTTGTCCTGCACCAATTCTCTGACAAAGTGATATTTAATAGCAATGTGCTTGGTTTTGGAATGCATCACTAGATTCTTTGAAATGTTTATTGCATTGGTATTGTCACAAAATATAACAACTGGTTCTTTGATTTCAACCTTCATACCTTCTAATAACTGTTTAAACCAAACAATATTTGAACAGTTTACTGCAACAGCAACATATTCTGCTTCAGCTGTGGATTGAGATGTGCAATTTTGCTTTTTATTAGTCCAGCATACCAGTCTTTTTCCAAGAAAAAATGCTCCACCACTTGTGATTTTTCTGTCATCAATGTTTCTTGCCCAATCAGCATCAGTAAACACTTTTAAGTCTAGATTGCCTCCAAATTTATACCACAAACCATATTCTTCAGTTCCTCTTAAGTATCTTAAGATTCTTTTGATTGCCATCATATGATTTTCCTTAGGTTTTGCTGAGAATCTAGCTACTATACCGACTACTAAGGCAATATCAGGTCTTGTATGTACTACATACTGCAATTTTCCAATCATAGATCAGTATAGGGTCTAATCAACTTCTTTTGAATCATCATTTTTGGTAAGTTTCAGTCCAGTACACATGGGTGTACCAATTGGTTTTGAATCTTCCATACCAAACTTCTTAATTATTTCCTTAATGTATTTAGATTGAGTAATGTATATACCATTCTTGCTTTGCTGAATTTGGAGACCAACAAAGAATTTTATTAAACCAAACATAGACATTTCAAATTCTTTGTTCATTTTCTCTGAAAATTATTTGCACTGATCCTCATTTCCTATAAATATAGTATCATCTACAAATATTTCTGCCAATACAATTTTGTCATCTGGTCCTTCTTTAATATACAGATTGTTGTTATCATTGGCTCTTTTGAAATTAATCTGAATCAAATAGTTATGGAGTCTTTCATACCATGCTCTAGGAGCTTGTTTCAAACCATACAATGCTTTGTGTAACCTGTAGACCATGTCCTTTTTATCTGGATCAAGAAAACCTTCAGGTTGTTCAATGTAGACCTCTTCATCAAGAATTTCATTGAGAAATGCAGATTTTATATCCATCTGATATACCTTAAATCCTTTGTGTGCTGCATAAGCAAGTAGAGTTCTTACACCTTCTAATCTTGCAACAGGAGCAAAATTTTCTCCATAATCTATACCTTCTTCTTGAGAATAACCTTTACATACCAGTCTAGCTTTGTTTCTAGATACTTGACCATCTTCATTTAGCTTATTCCTGAATACCCATTTTGTTCCAATTACATTCTTATCTTTAGGTCTAGGTACAAGAGTCCATGTTTTGTTCTTTTGTATTTGTTCTAATTCTTCATTCATTGCTTCAATCCAACTTTCATTTTCCAATGCATCTTTGATATTTCTAGGTTCAAAGTCAGTAAGCAGACATGTTCCTTTTAGCTTGCTTCTTGTCATAGTACCATCTGATTTGTTTCCAATAATTTGATCTGGTGTATGATGTCTTCTGACATATTTGGCTAGTATAGGTTCCTTGCCTTTTGAATGATTCATGCTGTTGTCTTCTAGGATCTCTTCTTCAGGTTGCTCGGGCTCGGTAGATATTTGCTCAATAACTTCAAGTTGAGACTCGGTCTGAATTTCTTCCTGTGACTCGGTTTGAACTTCTTCCTGTGACTTGGTTTGTGACTCGGTAACTGTGCTTGGCTTGGTAGATATAGTTTCCTTATTGATAGTTGTGTCTGCCAATGTTTCAGGTTCAATGTAAATGAATCTTCTGTAGTTCTCAGGTTCCCTTTTTCTTTCTTCTTCAGTCTTTTCTGCAAACTCATCAAATTTTACATGAATGCTTTCTATGACTTTGTGAGTAGATAAGTTCAGACATTTGTATGCCTTGCTTTTGCTAGAATATCCTAGGAATATTCCTTCATCACTTTTCACATCAAATTTATTTCTTCTGGATTCTTTTAAGATATAACACTTGCTACCAAATATTTTCATGTAACTTACATTGGGTTTATAGCCATACCATAATTCATAAGGAGTTTTGAATGTGTCTTTCTTCAATTGTACTCGGTTCAAGGTATGAACTGCAGTGCTGATAGCTTCCTTCCAGTACTTTATAGCGATGTTCTTTTCTATCATTAGAGTCCTTGCACAATCCATAATAGATCTGTTTCTTCTTTTTGCTATTCCATTCTGCTCAGGAGTTCTAGGAGCTGATACCTGTCTTTTGATTCCTCTTTCAATGTAAAATTTTTTAAAATCATGGGAGATGAATTCACCACCTCTGTCTGATCTTAAGCATTTCAATCTTTTCCCTGTTTCCTTTTCCACTCTTGCTAAGTACCATTTGAACTTTTCAAATGCTTCTGATTTTTCTCTTCAATACATGACCGTCATCATTCTAGAATAATCATCAACGAAAAGAATAAATAATTTATCTCTAGTATAGCTTTGTATTCCAATAGGTCCACATAAATCAGTATGCACAATTTCCAAAATTTCTTTAGACTGATAGTTCTTACTCTTGAAACTAGTTTTACTCATTTTGCCAATCTGACAATTCTTACATAGACCAGTATCAGGTTTCTTCAAAGTAGGAATGCCTCTAACCTTCTTGAATTTGCTTATTTTTATCATGTTATCAAAATTCACATGACATAACCTTTTGTGCCATAGCCAACTTTCTTCTGTTTGAGAAATAAAGCATGAATATTCACTGAGATCAAGATAAAATAAGTTACCTTTTGTTTGTTTGCCTGATCCAATGAGTTTTCCTTTTTCATCCAGCAGTCTTGCTTGACCATTCATGAATTCAACCTTGAAACCAGTGTTGATTAGCTATGCTACACTTAGAAGATTATGTTTTAGTCCTTCAACCCAATAAGCATTATCACATATGAGTTCTTTGGTTAATGAGATTCTTCCTTTTCCTTTTATACAACAAGGTTCATTGTTTCCAAATCTTACATTACCACTATCACAGTCTTCTAGATATTCAAATTTTGTCTTGTCACCAGTCATGTGGTGTGAACATCCACTGTCTATTATCCATATATCATCTTTTCTTATATGAGAAATAAGTGCCATCTTATCTTCATCATCATCAGATTCATCTTTTATAGCAATAAAGACAATTTCTTCTTCACTATCATCAGAATCTTTAGCCATAAAACATGTTTTCTTTCCTTTATCCTTGAATGATTTGAAATTCTTTTTGCCATAGTACTTGTGACTTCTCTTCTCTTCCTTGACTTGCTTGTTTGGGCACCTAGCTGCAATATGTCCAATTTCTTCACATGAAAAATAGATTAAAGGAGTTTTACCTTTATATTTACCTTTCCCTCTAGAGTACTTCTTTGCAAGTAATGCTTCTACAATTTCAAGATCACTATCAGAACTTTCTTCTGATACTTCTTCACTTTTTGACTGAAATTCTTTAATATTCTTGTTCTTCTTTAGTGAAACCTTTGCCTCAAATGTTGATTCAATATTTTTGGAACTAGGAACATAGTTGTCATAGTTGTCTAATTCAAAGGCTATCAATCTTCCAACTAAAGCATCCAAAGTTATATTGTGGTTTGTTTCACATCTTCTTTCTTGAATAGCTGATACTCTTATTGCATAGATAGGGAGTAATGTTTTGAGTACCTTACTTATAACTGTTTCACCTGAGATTGTTCCTCCAGAAGCTCTAATTGCACTTACACTTGCTTTGATTCTTTCAATATATTTTGCAATGTTTTCATCTTCCTTCATATTCATCTTGTCAAACTGTCCTCTTAGGCTTTCTGCTTTGGCTTTTTTCACATTTGCATCACCACCATATATTTTCTTCAGTGCCATCCACATTTCATATGTAGTAGTGCATTCTTTAATATCATCAAATTCTTCATAGCTGAGAGCAGATGCAATGTCTATCATCATGGTGTTATGAGTCTTTTTATCTGCAATGTCTTCAACAGTTAATGCGCCATTAGGAATTGTGTATTCTTCATCAATGTATTTGCATCCTGAATCACCAATGGAAGCCAGATGAAGTCGCATGAGACCTTGCCATGCTGAAAAGTTATCTCTGTTGAGCTTTGGAATTTCCCTCTTGTAAGACATCCTGATCTTTAGCTTAGGTCCTTGAAACCCTTCCTGTAAGAACCAAAAGCTCTGATACCAATTGATGGAATATGGATGAAGTGACTGAGAGGTGGGGGGGTGAATCAGTCAACCATAAAACACTTCACAATTAATTCTTTCTAGATCCCTTAGGATATCTTAAAAATGTTATCTGTTTTAGCACTCGGTAAATAGATTGCAGTAACTTTGAAGATGCAGAAAGTATTAGCAAAATTATCGTTTAGATATTCATCAGCACCGGTGTATGATTAAGATAGCAATTAAGAACACAAGAGACACAAGATTTAACGTGGAAACCCAATATGGGAAAAACCACCTATGTATCTAGATACTGATTTTCACTTTTCAGAAGTGATGCCCGGTTAGAAGCCAACCCGGTAAAAGGTTACAAAACACACTGTTAGGTGTGACCTTGTTAGAGAATTTAATCACCCTGCTAGGAGTGGCCTAGTAAGAGGTCTTGAAAATAATTCAATGGAATTGTCACCTTGTTAGAGGATTTACAATATGGTTGTTAAACCAACTCGGTTAAGAGATTTAGAATTCACTGTTACAATGTTAAGAAGGTAACAATGAAAAATGACCTGTATAATAATGCAACTACCTTGCTGATTACAGATCTCTATTCTGCATATGTGTGATCCTTCCTGATCGAATAAATCTCTGCTACACCTTAAGGATATCTGAACATCCTTCACAAATTCTCACACACCTTTCCTATCTTTTCTTCTGTAAATCTTCTTACTGTATATCCCTTTTTATTTTTCACATTTGACCTTTTATTTATATGATTTTAGATTTGTCAAATCAACATTATTTAGTATAACAGTTGGCTGAATTAAGCAAACTCTTTTTGCAAAAATCCTTCAAGGGCCGACAGTGCTCGGTGACCATAACTTTTTGTAATCTTTCAGAGACCGAGGGAACTCGGTAAATATCGACAATCCTTTGATAACCGACTGAACTCGATAAACACTGAATTTCCTTTGATAACCGACTGAACTCAGTAAATGCTGAATTTCCTTTGATAACCGACTGAACTCGGTAAATGCTGAATTTCCTTTGATAACTGACTAAACTCGGTAAATGCTGAATTTCCTTTGATAACCGAGTGGACTCGGTAAATGCTGAATTTCCTGTCTGGCAGACTGACTGAGCTTGGTAGGAACTGATTGCTGCGGACTATGACATTGTGTGACATCAAAGACAATACATAATTTGAGTAGCAATTTCCTTCAGACAATTGTTTCCAACAGGATTTTCACCTCTATGTTTTGTGAAAATTCTAGAGAGGATGATATTGTAGCTGGCATGATACATGCAACTTATCTTATGTGTGTTGAAAAATTTCAAGTGGACATGTGTGAAATTATGAGAATTTAGTTGACAGAGAACCTTGAGAAGATCAAGAAAACTAAGAACTCATAGTTTAGATTCTCATCTCTGAGAACATATATGTTTTTTCATTTGTTAAGGATATTTCCATATACTATTTGAGAGGATTGGAATGATAACATGAATACTATGGACATAATCAACAAGGTGTACCTAAGACACCCTATAGACAAAGTGAAGGAGAGTGCCACTTTAGTAATCAAAACTTTTCAAAATCAAATGAGAAAAAGATCAAGGATTTCACCAACTATTATGGAGAAATACAAAAATGAGATATGCTTTTTGGTTGACACTAACTTTACTTTCATTGAAGCAATTGAACCTAGAGTGGAATTTGTAGATCCACTTGAATATGAAGTTTCTGAAGTTGAAATTGAAGGATACATCAACAGATTACTTAAGAGTAATTTGGATGCCAAGAGTCCTAGATTTGGGACATATGAGGAGAACTTTGACTCCACAAAATAACTAAAGGCACATAAGATAGCTAAGAAAAGAGTAGACAATACTATTAAGAAAATTCTTAAAGACACTGGCATGACATAGCATGAATTTGAGATTGTGAAGCTGACTACAGCAACAATAAGAGATATAGGATAGAAAGAGATTCTATCAATTCCACCCCTAACATATCTTGCAGCCCCTACTGAAGAAATTTAGGATTTAGATGAAGAAGTTGAAGAAGTGGAAGTGCAGGAAGTAAGAAAATATTGATATTGCTATTAGGATTTAACTGTGTAGTTTTTTTGAGTCAAACTCATTGACCCATGATTCATGAGTAGTGGTTCACCGAACCCATCTCTCATGAGAATGAAATGGAACACTTAGCACTCATTGGGTCTAGGTGATGCTCACAGAGGTGAAGCACCATGACTTCCCAGGAGGTCACCCATCCCAGTACTACTCCAACTTGAGCGTCCTTAACTATAGAGTTTCCTCCATGGTTAAACCCACTCTACTTGCATCCTCATTTGAAAAACCTTCACCAAGTTTTGTGCCTTATGAACCATTCATTAGAAAGCCCCTTAAGCTCATCAATTGATAAGTAGGAGATATTTTCCATAGCAAGTCAAATTGTGATATTGCTATGAGGATTTAACTATGTAGTTTTTTTGAGTCAAACTCATTGACCCATGATTCATGAGTAGTGGTCCACCAAACCCATCTCTAATGAGAATTAAATGGAACACTTAGCACTCATTAGATCTAGGTGATGCTCACAGAGGTGAAGCACTGGGACTTCTTGGGAGGTTACCCATCCCAGTACTACTCTAGTTCGAGCACACTTAACTATGAAATTTCCTGCATGGTTAAACCCATTCTACTTGCATCCTCATTTTAAAAACCTTCACCAAGTGTTGTGTCTTATGAACCATTCATTAGAAAGCCCCTTAAGCTCATCAATTAATAAGTAGGAGACATTTTCCATGATAAGTCAAATTGTGATATTGCTATCAGGATTTAACTCTGTATTTTTTTTGAGTCAAGCTCATTAACCCATGATTCATGAGTAGTGGTTCACCAAACCCATCTCTCATGAGAATGAAATGGAAAACTTAGCACTCAATGGATCTAGGTGATGCTCACTAAGTGAAGCATCGGGACTTCCTAGGAGGTCACCCATCCCAGTACTACTCCAGCTCGAGTGCACTTAACTACGAAGTTTCCTCCATGGTTAAACCCACTCTACTTGCATCCTCATTTGCAAAACCTTCACCAAGTGTTGCACCTTATGAACCATTCATTATAAATCCCCTTAAGCTCATAAATTGATAAGTAGGAGATATTTTCCATAGCAAGTCAAATTGTGATATTGCTATCAGGATTTAACTATGTAGTTTTTTTGAGTCAAACTCATTGACCCATTATTCATGAGTAGTGGTTCACCAAACCCATCTCTCATGAGAATGAAATGGAACACTTAGCACTCATTGGATCTAGGTGATGCTCACAGAGGTGAAGCACCAGGACTTCCCAGGAGGTCACCCATCCCAGTACTACTCCAGCTCGAGCGTGCTTAACTACAAAGTTTCCTCCATGGTTAAACACACTCTACTTGAATCCTCATTTGCAAAACCTTCACCAAGTGTTGTGCCTTATGAGCCATTCATTAGAAAGCCTCTTAAGCTCATCAATTGATAAGTAGAGATATTTTCCACAGCAAGTCAAATTGTGATAATGCTATCAGGATTTATGCTATCAACATCACCTAGATCCAAAGAGTGCTAAGTGTTCCATTTAATTCTCATGAGAGATGGGTTTGGTGAACCACTACTCATGAATAATGGGTCAATGAGTTTGACTCAAAAAAACTACACAGTTAAATCTTGATAGCAATATCACAATTTGACTTGCTATGGAAAATATCTCCTACTTATCAATTGATGAGCTTAAGGGGATTTATAATGAATGGTTCATAAGGCACAACACTTGGTGAAGGTTTTGAAAATGAGGATGAAAGTAGAGTGGGTTTAACCATGGAGGAAACTCCATAGTTAAGCGCGCTTGAGCTGGAGTAGTACTGGGATGCGTGACCTCCCGAGAAGTCCTGTGCTTCACCTCTATGAGCATCACCTAGATCTAATGAGTGCTAAGTGTTCCATTTCATTCTCATGAGAGATGGGTTTAGTGAACCACTACTCATGAATCATGGGTCAATGAGTTTGACTAAAAAAAACTAGAGATGGGTTTGGTGGACCACTACTCATGAATCATGGGTCAATGAGTTTGACTAAAAAAAACTACATAGTTAAATCCTCATAGCAATATCACAATTTGACTTGCTATGGAAAATATCTCCTACTTATCAGTAAGAAAATCCACTAGATCCTCCACCACTCCACCATCAAAAATAGTGAAGGAAATGGCAAGCAGTCCAGGAAAAGGGCAAAAAAATTTATTTACCCCTATTCAGAGTAAAACACCCATAACTAAACCAGATGAGGAGCCAGGAAACAATAAAATGAAATTGAAACCAAAGATTGACAAAGTGAACCCTTTAATAATAAATGAAGGTGATTTCACTAAAATAAACAAATACTATGATATGTATGATACTTTTGAGAAATTGACATTGGATAATGCAGTTGTCAGGCACATGATACTAGTAGTAATAAATTTGATGACATTAAAGGAAAGATTCCTGTTGACTTGGATGAGAAATTAGTAAACAGGAAAAAGAGAGCAACAGAGGAAGACAATGGGATTAGAGAAAGATATTTGAGGAAATTGTGTGTTATAAAAGATGAAGAATAATTTAAGGAGATCATGAACAGTGTTATCACCCATCTAAGAAAGAAAAGAAGAACCATACTAATAATGGGAGGTAACTATGAAGAAATAAATAGGGAGACAGAGTAAGCAGTTGTAAAGGTCATGACATCTAGACCTAGTGAGAACATTAATGAATCTGATCAAGCAACTGAAGCAGAGAATTAGATAGATCCATCAACAACACCACCACCATCTATTAATATCGAGGATGAGTCTATGACCATAGAAGGAAAAAACATCACTCTAGGCAGTGAGGAAAATCTATTTGAAGATATTGTTGACAATTTGGCCGATGAGAATCAAGACATGGTAGTAAATGAGGTAGAAGAAATTGAAACAAGGAAGTAAGAAGAAGTAACAAAAGAAGAACCACAGATTGATGTAGTAGCACTAGAGCAGAAAATTCCAAAGGAGTAGATAGTAATCATTCCTAAGCCCAAGGAAGCAACATAATCAATACAAAAACCATAGATTGAATCAATGTTTGCTAGTCTTGGATAGGAAGTTGATGATGATGATCAAATAGAGCTGATCAAATCTTTGAGAAAGATTATTGGGAAGAATAAGAAGGTGAAAAGCCTAGAAGGAACATTACTTGAGGTGATTGAGAAACTTCAAAGCATAATATCTAGTCAAATACATGAGGTAGATCCACAGGGAAAAGCAAAAGAGGTTGTGAAAGCTTTTGATATAGAATGCACTAACTTATCAGATATAGCCACAATAAAATCCCAAGCAGCTCATCATGCTAAAATATTTCAAGATGTATTTTAGAATATTTGAAATGATATAGATAATCTGGATATTTATATTAAATAATTAAGAAGATGTTTGGAAAGAGGAAAAGCATTGTACATTCAGTGTACAAAATCAGAAAACCATATATCAGAGATAATAGAGAAGACAAAGATCAAAGAGGCAAAGTTACAAGTGAAAGTAAACCTTTTGTCAAGCCCTAATGTGAAGATCTCAGACATTGAGAGGAACATAAGAAAAAATTATGATCATATGAGACTTCTGAGTGATGAGAAGGAGAAAAGATTGAATTCTCTCTATTAAGAGAGCATGTATCAATAAAGATGACTATTCTTGAAACTCAATTGGAGGAATGTCTTTCTTCAAAGACATCTTATGGAAAATTTCACTATGAAAACCTAAAGGCATGTGAAATTACATCTTTTGGCCTATGCGCATTACTAAGTGTTTCAGATGCTGTAAAGAAGTCATGGGACAAGGAGATAGAGACCCTGAAGATAAATTTTGCAGATTGTGTTGCAAGCCTACCAGCCTTGCAAACCTGAAATCTTAAGGTAAACCAATTTTTGACACCTTTGTCATTGTTGTCAAAGGCGGAGTAGTATTAGTAGAAAATTGCATGTATAGATAGTATACTCTTAGGGGGAGTATAGATATTTCAGAGATATAATTATTTTTGGAGATATAAGTAGTTGTATGAATTTGTATACATTGCCACAATTTTGTATCTTAAAGTTTTCTTGGGACTTAGCCAATTTTCCCATATGTTGCCGCCAATGACAAAGGGGGAGATTTTTGGAAATTTGGCTAAGTAGGATATTAGATTGTTGTCATTATGGAAACATATAATCACCATGATGATGCCATAATAAAAGAAAGTAGTTTTGTATGAGCGCAAGTGAAAATTGTCTAAGTACAACAGTATTTATTAGTCTAATCAGAGATAGTTTTCAATAGAAATTTTCATAGAAGTAGGTTCAGTGCATGTGTACTTGAACATGGATAATTCTATGTATATCAAAGCCACATGTGAAAGTGCAAGTCTGTACGACATGTACGGAAGAAGATATTAAAGAATTATAGAGACAGTGTTGAAGCTGACCTAAATAGAGCAAGAAGATAGAATGTGAATATTAAGTTAAGGAATTATTTATTTTATTGAAATAATTACTTAACCATATAAGGGATGATATCCTAGATGTTAACCCTTAGGTAGCATGAATTAGTTTTGTATTTTGGAAAGAGTATGTTTTGTAAGTTGAATGGAAATTATTAATTATAATAACTTGTATATATGTAAGAAGCATGTAATGCGAAGTAGTAATGTTGTAATGTTATGATTGTAAGTAATCCAAAGTTTTACATTGTAAGAAGGAAAGAAAGAAGACTCTGTATATGAAAGCGAAGAGCCTAGAAAGATAAATCAGAATAGGAAAGCTATTCAGCAATAGAAAAAGGTTATGTACTTTACCTTTGTATTCAGATATCATTGCATATTGCATGTTTGGGCAGTGAGCTCATCTTGCAAAGATCATATGCTTTTTCTAACAAATCCTAGAGTCCATTAATCAGGAAATAGACACTAAATCTATGTAATAGACTCCTAACATGGTCAACATCCTTAACCATATACTTTTGATTAGTGGATCAGCTACGGGTATCATCCCTACCAGGGTTTTCCCTTGGCCAAGGTTTCCTCGAGAAAAAACATGGTGTTATGAGTTCATTTACTTTATTGTTGTGCTTTTTATTCAGTTTGATTAGTTTAATTTGTTTTTCAATCTTCAAGTTAATTTGTTATATCCATAATTGGGTAAAAGTACAATTTAGTGAAATACTGATTCACCCCCCCTCTCAGTATTTCCTATTTCTAACAAAGAACACTTCCTACATCTCCAAGTTCATGTAGGACATCAAAAATATTCTCCGAAATAATCCTACTGATGGATTCACCCTCACATGGGACCACTATGTCCTTACCCTTCGAGTGTGACACTTGAAATGACACCATTAGGATGTTCGTGCAAGGAGGCAAATGAGGAAGGCACGATAGTGAGGCTATAGTAGACACAATATTGGAAATATGGAACAAGTACCCATAGACCTTCCTCCCTTTAAATTTACTAGAGAAGGATTATGATTTTTAACTCAAGAAAATATTATTCACAATCCTTCTCAATTTGAATTGATCCCCCATTTTACGTAAACAATGAGGAAAACATAAGAAAAATAAAATCACTTCTCCTTATTACTTGTAACATCAAGTCCACATACAAAGATATAAAAAAATTGATAATGGTACCATAAATTTAGCTCCTTATCAATCCATGTATCCTTTATGTTTCTCTGCACTATGTAGCATTAATGGCTTACCTTATTGTGGGCTCTTTTTCTTGGATAGTTCTATTCTCTCATATAAAAATATTTCTTTGTGAGATTTATAATAGTTCCTTTTCCTTATTCTACACTTGGGGGGGAAGGTTTATATATTTAATCTTCTATCCTTTCTAAGGATATATTTTCCCTTGGTTAAGTGGTGTTTTCTTATGATTTTAAGTCCTCTCTTGCATGGTGTTGTTTATTTTTCTCAACGATTCTCTCTTTTTACAAGAGGTGTGTATCCTTGGATACAACCTCATCCTTATTTGAAACTTTATGTATATCATAAATGAATCCCTTTTCCAAGGGATCAAAGTGAGTTATCCTTAATTAATAATCCTTTTACCTATAAATGGGGAAGGTGTGAATTATTGTTTCCCTTCATCCTTTTGGTCAATGATGTTATTATTGTTCAAGATACCTCTTGCAGGTAGATGTCTATGAGAAAATATCTCCTCTTCCTTCTCTATTGTGCATCCCTAAAAAGGATCCATTTACACTTGTTTTAAGATATTTTCTTCTAACTATCTCTTCCTTTCATTAAAAGAGATGCTCTTGGGATAGGATTGTATCTACATTTTTGCCTAAAGGATATGTAATGTCCCCGCCAAGGAACCCATAAGGAATCAGGTCTTATGACCAAAATTTGCAACTAATTTTTTTTTTTTAACATTAAATCATTAATACATTTACATTTACATTCCTTAAGGTTCCCTTAATGAATTCAATTACTAACATATTACTTATCCAAATTGAATCTTATTTCTTTTCTTCACTTTCACATTTCAGAGCTTAAGAGATAGGGTAAGAAAATAACATTTCATTAACAATTATATTTCTTACTTCATAAACCAATTCCATTTCTCTTTCCTACACATTGAATAACTATTATTTACAAATTACATTTTAACCTTAGCTTAATAAAAATTTCATTTCATTGCAACATAGGAGAGATACAGAAGATAATTCAACATTACATTATATATTTCCTACTTTGATTTTTCAAATAACAACCCTTGAAACAAACCCTAGAACTATCCCTCCCCATTACATTACTTTTATTTTTAATTACAATTTTCCAATAATAAATTTCATTAAAATAATAGGTACATGAATGGCCCGAAGGCATTACAACATATATGTTCATCTTCCTTTTCAATAATACATAATACAAGATAAAAAGATCTTCATCAATGTATAAAATTGAATGCTTCCAAGTCACGAACCACGAACAGAACCTTGAAAGAATTTTGCCACCCAACCATGTGAAATTGATGAATTTCCACCCCCCATGCTAGGAGATAGAACCAAGATACTCACAAGGCCCTAAGCACTCTAAGGTTTCACAAACCCTAACTTGAAAACAAATTTAAAACATTACAAGATATCATATTACTAATTACAAGGGTTAGGTTTCTAGCATACCCTCTAGGTGAGTGTCATCACATATCTTGGATTTTACTTCCTGGCAACCATGTAACCCTGGTCCCCCCTTTTTGAATAGGGATCCATCCTAGTAGTTACCCATGGTCCCGATACTCCAATAGGACTATGTGGCCATTAATATGTTTTCTTTCATTATCTTTTGTTCCCCCCCTCCCTAGTTAATTATAAGGTTATTACTTGATTATAAAATCACCCATAGGACCTCCTAGAAATGACTTTGGGTCCTGGCACCTATGGTGAGCCACTCACCTAGGGTACCTATTACCCTACCCAAAACATGAAAAAATAATTGCAATACTTCAAATACATTATTTCAGAGGTTTAGGAAACTCTCCTATGAACTCAGACCACCAAGACGAGACCTAACCTTAACCATAAACAACATTAGAATAGTACAAGGATGTCACATACTCAAGAAACCTATTGTAAAGCATTACGATCAACTTAAAGCAATACAATAAATCATTTAGAAAAGTAAAAAGGTGCATACAAAGACCATGATCAAGGTTGGAAGATACAAACCAAACCCCCAAGCCAAAAAGTTATCCAACACTGAAATCGATGACTCTAAATTTTCCACAATAGGTACAAATGGAAAATAAAAGTAATATAAATTATAAATTAATAAATATTTATGGGGAAAATATTATACTATAAACTTATGAACATGAAGGGATCTATGCATGACTATTTCTAGAAACATTTATATGACTGTCATAAAAATATAGTCTTAGTGTGGTAAGTATAACTTTTGTTTGAATCATTGGATCTTCCTAATTTTGATATATGTTGGATAAAACCTAATCAAACACATTCTCACAAGAGAGATTTTCAAAATAATGTCTGGTTCAAAAGTTATTAATAATATAGTACGGGTATATAAAAATAAACCAGAATACTTTGTCTATTTTCAATTAACATATTTTTCATTATCATCCTAATTATAAATTGGATCATATGACTAATATGAACATTTAATAACACACACACACATTCATAGATATATATACCAAATTGCAATCATATAATTAACCATAGACTTCCAGGAAGAGTTTTGACAAATAAAATTAATAACCCATGTCATTAAACTTCTTGCACATAGTATATGTTTTCAATAATATTTAATCCATAAACATATATAACCAGAGAATGTTGATATATCATAAGAACACATTATTAATTTCCAAAATACACACACACATCCACAAATACACATAGGAAAGGAGGTGATTCTTCCAGGTTACAAATCCTACCTGGAGTCCTGCGGAGAAACTTCACAATGACTAGAGAATACCTCTGCAAGTCCTCCAAACCTTGAGTGAGATGGTAGCCTCCTTGAAAGATTCCTCTGGAAATAAAACTCCAAGAAATCCAAACACTTTCCCTCCAAACTAAAACACTCTCAATCTCACAGAAAATTACAAATAACTTCTGGAAAAATTATCAATAAAGAAAACTTCAGAAACCTTCCAAAAAATCCAACTCTCCCTCAATCCCCAAAATGCAAATATTTATCCTTTAACTATTTGGTAGGAGGAGTTTCTTTACGGGAAGCAACTTCTCCAACTTCCATAGTTGGTTGGGAGAATAAACAAATCATTCCCGTAAATGACTTAACAAAGTTTTAATAAATTTAATTAAAATAGCTCTAAAAGAAAACCATAACATGAAAGTCAAACAAATAACTCTCAAGGAAAGCACATAGCACACATGGACACCAACTAGCCTAACTTCTAGGAGTTCTCGAGTTCAACTCCCTCCTAGATAGCTAGTTTTACTACAAAAAGCATTTACTTTTATTATTACTATTATTAATATCATTTTCACTCTTTATTTATTTATACACTTTATTTAATTCTCCTTATTTAATTATTATAAAGAACATATTATTTACTCAATCAATAAAAACATACAAATATTATTATTTATATAAGCATGGGTATATGCGTGTGCACCCACATATACACATACCTACATAACATATACAAACAATTATAACATAATTATAGAATAATTATTATACATATAAACAAGGTTAATTCTAACTCATAACATAAACTCAGACCAACTTTGAAACATAAGACCACAACATAAACTGCATTCTAATTTCCCAACTAGGGTATCAACCTAACAAAAATTTAAGTCCATGGGTAACCTCAAGAGTAGCTTGGTTAAATCTCCACACAACAACAATTTGAGGATTTTGAAGGCATGCTCAGACCTATGTAGCCAGGTGGAGACGATGCCTAGTACTTGCATCCTACATCACCAACCAGCATGCATATACATATATATAAATAAACAATGGAAAATAAAGAGGGAGAGTGCGACATCTTGTGGACCTCCCATAGGAGTAACTAAGACTGTCTCTCCTCATCCTACACTCACATAAAATAGTGTAATCATCTGAACATAATGGGGTTAGTAAGGTTATATCCATCATAATATAAATCAAATGTAAAACATTTTACAGATAGTTTATTTCTAATCATTCATCATTTTTTTCAAATTATTTAATATCTCATAATAAACTCAAAAGAAATATGAAATCAAATGTCCCATCATGAAATAACATAGTCTAAACATATAATCCAAAGTATCAAAGTAATAATCTTGTCCATCCAATATATGTAGATACTAGGGTGGGCATTACATCGTCTCCCTCTAGGATTAGGCTTACTCCTGGGAGCCTACAATCAAGTATGGATATACAGATCTGAATCTTCTAGCATCCTCCCAAGTGGTGGAGGTCTCATCACTGGGGTCCCATTGGACCCTTACTTGCTCTATGTTGTGACCCCTGAGGGTCAAAGTCTACTACTGGAGTATACGTACTGGCTCCAAAGCCACATGTCTATCCTCTACCTGCAAAGTGTTCCAATAAAAAACATGAGTCAAATTAGGAATATACTCTCTAAGAATGGATACATGAAATACATCATGCACACGTGTGAGGTGAGTCAGTAAGCAACTGGTCCTATCTTCTCAAGGATCTCAAATGGACCTACAAATCTCAATGCCAACTTAGAACCTTTTCCATAATGACTAGGGCTCTTACGTGGGTGGACTCTCAAAAACACCTTATCTCCAATAGAGAACTATCTATCAATCCTGTGAGCATCAACATACTTCTTCTACCTATGTTGAGCTATCACAAGATGCTCTTTGATCCTTTGAACCTGCTGCTCCATATCCTGTAACATCTCAGGGCCAAGTAGTACTCTGTCCTCTAAGCAATCCCAACTTAGATGGGTATGAAAAGGATGACCATAAAGAGCCTGAAATGGTGACATCCCTATCGAACTATGATATCCATTTTTGTATGCAAACTCCATTAAGTACAAATAATATTCCTAGTGGGTCTGTCTTTCCATCACATACATTCTAAGCATATCCTCAAGCACTTGGTTAACTTGCTTTGTCTGATCATCAATTTCTAGATGATATGCCAAACTCAAATTCAACTGAGTCCCTACGGAATGTTGCAAAGAGGTCCAAAATTCTAAAGTGAACACTGGATCCCTATTAGAGATAACTTTTCTAAGTACACCATGCAACTTGACTATATCCTTTAGGAAAACTCTGGCTACCGAGGTGGTAGTATAGGATGACTGCATAGGAGAAAAATGTGCTACCTTGGTTAACTTATCCACTATGACCATGATAGCATCATGTCTCTGATAAGTGACTGGGAGTCCCACAATAAAATCCATAGAGATCATATCCCATTTCCATTCAGGAATCAAATGTGGTTGAAGGAGGTCTGCTGGGTGATGATGTTCAGCCTTGACCCTTTGACATTCCAGACACCTAGCCACAAAATATTCTATATCTCTCTTCATACCTGACCAAAAGTATAATTGTCACAAATTTGAGTACATCTTCTTAACCCCTGGATGAGCTGAATAGGGAGCATGATGTGCTTCCACCATGATAACTTTCTGATTATCACCTGAAAGTGGTACATAGATTCGGCCTTTCTGCCTCAACAATCCATCTGACTCTAAGGAATAACCTGAGAAGCTTCCTTCTAAGGCCCTTCCTAACTCAATTTCAGCCTTAACTTCTTGATACAAAGTATCTGAAGGAAGTGACTGCAAGATTTGACTTCTCAAATTAGTTGAAAGGGAGAGCATGGATAACTCATGTCTCCTTCTGCTCAAAGCATTTTCTACCACATTCTCTTTACCTTAGATATATCTAACCTCAAAATCATATTCGCAAAGGAACTCCATCCATCAACACTACCTGGAATTGAGATTAGGTTGAGTAAATATGTATTGAATGCTTCGATGATTGGTGTGTAGCTCAAACTGATGCCCTAATAAGAAATGTCTCTAATGATTCAAGGCATGAACTACAGCTGCTAACTCCAAATCATGTGTGGGATAGTTAAGCTCATGGTCCTTAAGCTTTCTAGACTCATAAGCGATAACTCTTCCTTCTTGCATTAACATTGCTCCTATGCCTTCTAGGGAGGCATCTGTGCAAACTAAAAAAATTTCAACGGGATTAGGTACCACTAAAATCAGGGCACTAGTCAATCTATCCCTAAGGATCTAAAAGGCTTCTGAACATTTCTCTATCCAAATGAACTTCTTCCCTTTTCTTTGCAAGGAAGTTATGGGATGAGCTATTTTGGAGAATCCTTGGACAAAGTGTCTATAGTATCTGGCTAAACCCATGAAACTACGAACCTCTGAGACATTTGGGGGGTTGGCCATTCAACTATAGCTTGTATCTTGGTGGGATCAATTGCTATACCTTCTCCTAAGATAACATGACCAAGATACTTAACTTCAGTCTGAAAGAATTCACACTTCTCCAAGTTTGCAAATAACTGATTCTCACAAAGGCATTGCAACACTTGATGAAGATGTTGTTCATGTTCTTCTACTAACTTAGAATACACCAAAATATCATCTAGGAAAATTATGAATTTTTTTCCAAGAAGGTCCTAAATACCCCATTCATAAGACTTATGAATACTGAAGGTGCATTAGTGAGACCGAAAGGTATCATGGTAAATTCATAATGTCCATACCAAGTACAAAAAGTTTTTCAATGAATGTCAGCCTCATGTATCCTTAACTAGTGATAGCTTGACTCTAAATCAATCTTGGAAAATACCATGGCTCCTTTCATCCGATCAAACAAATCATCTATTCTTGGCAAAGGGTATCGATTCTTGATGGTTACTTTGTTAAGTTGGTGATAGTCAATGCACAGCCTAAGTGAGCCATCCTTCTTCTTAACAAAGATAACTGAAGCTCCCCAAGGTGACACACTTGGTCAGATGAAACCTTTTCCCAAGAGTTCTTCTAGTTAAACTTTTAATTCACTCAACTCTGGAGTGGTCATACGATAAGGACCTTTGGAGATAGGTTCAGCTCCTAGCACCAATTCTATGCACAAGTCAATGTCCTTTTTGGGAGGCATTCCTAGAATCTTAGTTGGATATACATCTGCAAACTCTTGAAGTAAAGGGTGGTCAAGTATAATTTCTCTATCTTCCTTGTCAGCCAAGTCATCAACTGAGATTGCAAAAAGTTGGCATCCCTTTCTCATGCATTTCTTAAGTTGCATAGCTGATATCATCCAAAGTGATATATGTCATTGGATTGCCACAATAGTGTTGGGCTTCCCCAAATCATCCAAACAATGAATGAGCTTCTTTCTACAATCTATCTTGGCTTCATGAGCTGCTAACCAATCCATTCCTAGGACAACTCCATACAATCCAAGAGGAATAACTTGAAGATCAACATTGGTAGAGAAAGGTCCTAATCCCAATTTGCAACCTTGAACACATAAATATGTGGTCATTTTGGCCCCTAAAGCTAGCTCTATCTACCACTTAACTCCTTGCCCTACTACTGCTAGCCTACACTTTTCTATCAAAGAGGAAGATATGAAGGAGTCAATTGCTCCTAAGTCAAAGAGAATAGAAATAGTTTTACCCTTTAACAAACCTAAAGTTTCTATGACAGTGTTCTAGTGGTTAGCTTGTCTATGTTCCACTATGGAAAACATCCAGTGTGATCAACTACCATCCCCTATTGTTGGTTCTGAAATTGCTTGCTTCAGATTGGTGGGATTTGTGTGCTGAGGGCACTGAACCACAATATGACCTTGTTGTCCATAAGAATAACACCTAGTATTCCTTCCTAAGTTCTTTGTAGGAGGTGCGTTGGATTTTTGATAACCTCCTTTGTTGAATTCTGAGAATTCTGGGATTGTGGGTGAGGAAATCTTTGTTGTGCTCAAAAACTGTTATGGTTCTGAGGTTGTTGAAACCTTCCATTACCTTGGTTATTATTTTGAAATTTCTTCTTAGGAAAGCTTTGCCCACTTTTGAAAAAGGATTTTTGGTTCTTGGAGTTGGAATTTTCTTGATCAAAGTTTCCCTTAGAACTTTATCCAGTATTGAAATTTTGGCCACTAGAATAGCCACCTTTTCCTTTGACCTTTCTTTCGACTAGGTATGCCTTAGTGATGGCATCCCAAAGATTCTTGGGTTCTAAGATTGCTACATCTCCTGATATTCAATCATTCAGACCTCTGATGAAGTGTTGGACAAGAATGGGTCCATCATCTCTAAAACTTGAGAAAGGCTTAAGTTCATAGAACTTTCTTTCGTACTCTTCCACCAACATGTTGGCTTTCTTGAGGTGGTGAAATTATTCTATCCTTCCATGTCTCCACTGATCAGACATGAACCAATCCTTAAAGCTTTCTAGGAACAATTCCCATGAAACAGTGTTGATGGTGACTTGAATTTTATCTTCTTCCATAAACCACCATGTAGATGCAAACTTCCTCAAATTCACAATAACACATCTGGCTTTGACATTTCTACTAAAAGGGTGCATAAAGAAGCACCTCTCAAGGTCAAACAACTATGTTTTCGCAGTAGATCTCCCTTTGTTACCATAAAAAAGGGGTACCTTGACCTCGAGCAAGTCCCTCATGTGAGTGATATCCCTGTCCTCTGATTCTTGCATAACTTGCCTTATCCTAGGGCTCCTAGCTCTTTCCCTATCTTGGTGTTGAGCTTAGTTTCCTTCTTCAACATTGACTCTATTTTCAAGGTTGTTGAGTCTATGTAGAAGTTGTTGCATAAGTTGCCTAAGTTGGGCTCCTTCAGATTCATTATTCTAACTCTCATTTCTATGATTTTCTTGATTGTGTTCTCCCTCATATTCCCCATGGGAACTCTTTAGGCAAGATCTTGAGGAAGACTCTTGAACTCTATCCTTAGCTCTTCCACGGGTAATGGGAGGCATCTTGGACGAGTGGTGAAACAAAAGTTTTAGGTTCTAGCTTAAAAAGGAGTATTCAATGTGTTGAAAATTTTTGAGTTTCAAACATAAATAGATGCTGAGCTCCCAGTGTAGAAACCAGGGCTCTAATACCAAATATAATGTCCCTGCTAGGGAACCCATAACGAATCGGGTCATATGACCAAAATTTGCAACTAATTTTTTTTTTTTCAACACTACATCATTAATACATTTACATTTACATCCCTTAAGGTTCCCTTAATGAATTAAATTACTAACATATTAGTTATCCAAATTGAATCTTATTTCTTTTCTTCACTTTCACATTGCAGAGCTTAAGAGATAGGGTAAGAAAATAACATTTCATTAACAATTATATTTCTTACTTCATAAACCAATTCCATTTCTCTTTCCTACACATTGAATAACTATTCTTTACAAATTACATTTTAACCTTAGCTTAATATACATTTCATTTCATTGCAACATAGGAGAGATATAGAAGATAATTAAACATTACATTATATATTTCCTACTTTGATTTTTCAAATAACAACCCTTGAAACAAACCCTGAAACTATCCCTCCCCATTACATTGCTTTTATTTTCAATTAAATTTTTCCAATAATAAATTTCATTACAATAATAGGTACATGAATGGCCCAAAGGCATTACAACATATATTTTCATCTTCCTTTTCAATAATACATAATACAAGATAAAAAGCTCTTCATCAATGTATAAAATTGAATGCATCCAAGTCACGAACAATGAACAGGACCTCAAAAGACTTTTGCCACCCAACCATGTGAAATTGATGAAGTTCCACCCTCATGTTAGGAGATAGAACCAAGATACTCACAAGGCCCTAAGAACTCTAAGGTTTCACAAACCCTAACTTGAAAACAAATTCAAAACATTAGAAGATATCACATTATTGATTACAAGGGTTAGGTTTCTAGCATACCCTCTAGGTGAGTGTCATCACATATCCTAGATTTTGGGATCCTTCCTGGAAACCATGTAACCCTGGTCCCCCCTTTCTGAATAGGGATCCATCCTAGTAGTAACCCATGGTCCTAGTACTCCAGTAGGACTATGTGGCCATTAATATGTTTTCTTTCATTATCTTTTGTTCCCCCCCTCCCTAGTTAATTTTAAGGTTATTACTTGATTATAAACTCACCCATAGGATCTCCTAGAAATGACTTTGGGTCCTGACACCTATGGTGAGCCACTCACCTAGGGTACCTATTACCCTACCCAAAACATGACAAAATAATTTCAATATTTCAAATGCATTATTTCAGAGGTTTAGGAAACTGTCCTATGTACTCAAACCATCAGGACAAGCTGTAACCTTAACCATAAACAACATTAGAATAGTACAATGATGTCACATACTCAAGACACCTAATGTAAAACATTATGATCAACTTAAAGCAATACAATAAATCATTTAGAAAATTAAAATGATGCATACAAAGAGCATGATCAAGGTTGGAAGATACAAACCAAACCCCTAAGCCAAACAGTTATCCAATGCTGAAATCCATGAATCTAAAGTTTCCACAATAGGTCCAAATAGAAAATAAAAGTAATATAAATTATAAATTAATAAATATTTATGGGGAAAATATTATACTATAAACTTATGAACTTGAAGGGATCTGTGCATGACTATGTCTAGAAACATTTATATGACTATCATAAAAATAAAGTCTCACTGCGGTAAGAATAACTTTTGTTTGAACCGTTGGATCTTGCTAATTTTGATATATGTTGGATAAAACCTAATTACACACATTCTCATTGGTGATATTTTAAAAATAATTTTTGGTTCAAAAGTTATTAATAATATAGCACGGGTATATAAAAATAAACCAGAATACTTTGTCTATTTTCAATTAACATATTTTTCATTATCATCCTAATTATAAATCGAATCATATGAATAATATGAAAATTTAATAACAAACACACACATTCATAGATATATATATCAAATTACAATCATATAATTAACCATAGACTTCCAGGAAGAGTTTTGACAAAGAAAATTAATAACCCATGTCATTAAACTTCCTGCACATAGTATATGTTTTCAATAATATTTAATCCATAAACATATATAACCAGAGAATATTGATATATCATAAGGACACATTATTAATTTCTAGAATACAAACACAAATCCACAAATACATACAGGAAAGGAGGTGATTCTTCCAGGTTCCAGATCCTACCTGGAGCCCTACGGAGAAACTTCACAATGACTGGAGAATACCTCTACAAGTCCTTCAAACCTTGAGTGAGATGGTAGCCTCCTGGAAATCTTCCTCTGGAAATAAAACTCTAAGCAATCCAAACACTTTCCCTCCAAACTAAAACACTCTCAATCTCATAGAAAATTACAAATAACTTCCAGAAAAATTATCAATATAGAAAACTTCACAAACCTTCCAAAAACTCCAACTCTCCCTCAATCCCCAAAATGCAAATATTTATCCTTCAACTATTTGGTTGGAGGAGTTGCTTTAGGGGAAGCAACTTCTCCAACTTCCATAGTTGGTTGGGAGAATAAACAAATCATTCCCATAAATGACTTAACAAAGTTTTAATAAATTTAATTAAAATAGCTCTAAAAGAAAACCATAACATGAAAGTCAAACAAATAACTCTCAAGGAAAGCACATAGCACACACAGACACCAACTAGCCTAACTTCTAGGAGGTCTCGAGTTCAACTCCCTCCTAGATAGCTAGTTTTACTACAAAAAGCATTTACTTTTATTATTACTATTATTAATATCATTTTCACTCTTTATTTATTTATACACTTTATTTAATTCTCCTTATTTAATTATTATAAAGAACATACCATTTACTCAATCAATAAAAACATACAAATATTATTATTTATATAAGCATGGATATATGCGTGTGCACCCACATATACACATACCTACATAACATATACAAACAATTATAACATAATTATAGAATAATTATTATACATATAAACAAGGTTAATTCTAACTCATAACATAAACTTAGACCAACTTTGAAACATAAGACCACAACATAAACTGCATTCTAATTTCCCAACTAGGGTATCAACCTAACAAAAATCTAAGTCCATGGGTAACCTCAAGAGTAGCTTGGTTAAATCTCCACACAACAATAGTTCAAGGATTTTGAAGGCATGCTCAGACCTATGTAGCCAGGTGGAGATGATGCCTAGTTCCTGCATCCTACATCACCAACCGACATGCATATACATATATATAAATAGGCGATGGAAAAGAAGGAGGGAGAGTGCGACATCATGTGGACCTCTTGTAGGAATAACTACGACTACCTCTCCTCATCCTACACTCACATCAAATAGTGTAATCATCAAAACATAATGGGGTTAGCAAGGTTAGATCCATCATAATATAAATCAAATGTAAAACATTTTACAAATAGTTTATTTCTAATCATTCATCATTTTGTTTCAAATTATTTAATATCTCATAATAAACTCAAAAAAAATATGAAATCAAATGTCCCATCATGAAATAACATAGTCTATAATCCAAAGTATCAAAGTAATGATCCTGTCCATCCAAAATATGGAGATACTAGGGTGGGCATTACAGGATATCTACTTGGTATTGAAGAAGGTTATCTTTATTATTATTTTCCTTAAGATTCTATAGTATCTCTATGTTTCTATATTAAGGATGGGGGTATATATATCACCACCTTGTGTGTTATATTGTGGATTAAACTGGATACAATACTTTCCTTAGTTATCTTTTTGCACTATTTTTAAACAAATTTCCTAGAAGGCAACGCTTTCCTCAGCTACCCTTTTAGATCATTTTTTAGTGGATTTACTTGGAGACAATGATTTTGTTGGTTTTCCTTTTGCACTATTTTTAGCACATTTCCTTGGATACAATAATTTTATTGGTTATCCTTGGGATTGGTTGAGTAGCATAAAAGAATTTGTTAGACTCTTTGAATACACATTTCAAGATGGGTTAAATAGCATAACATGTATTTCTCAACTATTTAACTCTCTTTTCTCAAAACTCTCTCTTTGAATGAGTTGAACTAGAATAATAAAAACTGATAGACTATTTTCTGATGTTCCTCAAGAAAATAGATCACACAACATAACATATCTTGTTTTCTTGTAGAATATGCGCTCTTTTATGGATCACCTAGTATAATGTAGTACCCCTCCATAGTTTTCTTTTCTGCTATCCTTGCCAAACTCTTTTAGCCCACTTGTATGTGTGCTTTGATATTTTAGTTTTATTATGATTTTAGGTGTATGACACTTCATGGTGAATCTTTAATAAATGGATGTTTATGATGATTATATTGACTCAGTTATATGTTGTTACTTATGATGATGTTATACTTGTTTTGAAATGATATTTATAATGATGATTATACTTACCCCATACTTTCATGTGTATGGTGTTCATGTATGCTTTTATATTTTTCCTTGATGTGGTTGAGCGATGGAGTTGTAGTTACTTGCTTGTGAGATCTACATGATTGGTCAATCCCCGCCATTGCCTGTTATATCTCTATACATATATGCAGATGCTTGTCTCTTATGTAGGTTTGCAGGTACTAGGCATCGAATTCCCTGAATTGTTAGGATGAGCGTGCCCTATCACTAGTCTCAATGGTAAAAGAGGGGAGCTAATATTTAGTTCCAAATCCTAACCTAAGCCATAATATTTTCCTTAAATAGTGGAAAAGATTATGTTATTCCTACCATTTTAAACTCATCCAGTTAACATGGGTTTATACCCCTATTCTTGAGTATGAATGTGGGTCCTTACTGTTAGGAATATTCTTGAGAGATAACTGAGAGGGGGGCAGGGGAGGGGGGGTGTGAATCAATTATCTACAAGTTTCAATTCTTTATCCAATTAAGTATACTTAAACATAAAGAATAAACACAATGAAAGAACACATGAACACAACAATATTATGATCCTTGTTAGAAGATCCTTAACCCTGTTAGGAGTCTTTTACAATTAACCTTGTTAGGGGTGAGGACGCACTGTCCAAGAGCATAGTGCTCAAATGGGAGAAGGCTACAACCTTCTGAATAATAGATACACACTATATTTGGATCTTGGTGAATTGCACTTAGACCTGCTCTCTAGATTAGTTCCAATGTATAGCACAAATACTTTACTTGGTCACATAGACCTTCTTCTAATGGTTCAACACTTCACACACTCTGCTCTGCTCTTCACAATCTACTCTGAACCACACTTTAGCAATCACAAATGACTGCCTATAAATATCCTTCCTTTAAATGATATAATCAAGTCATCCTGTTAGAACCACCTTGAAATCATATTAGAGAAACTATAACGTAATCCAATAATAATTCAGTTGGCTCTACTAAGCACGCAACACAATCTGGGACCTGTCCAATATTAGAAGTGTAGACACACGCTACACACTGTCGACTCTACCAAAGTAACTAAAACTTTCTCCACAAGCTTAATTACATCATGTTCTCTTAACCAAACATTAATAACTCTTCTCCAAGTACTAATCCAAGGGCGCATACCAAAATGATAGGTGCAACTCCAAAACCAATATAATCTATGTCGACTCCTCTGAATAAACACAAGAAACTGCTACTGCTGAATAGAAATGACATAACTTCACTTCTACTAATCATCAAACTCTGCATCCATTAATGTAACATCACTAACATTTCTTCATAATATATCCAAATGCACAAGGCTCCATGATAATTGTATAGATAATCATTCACATAACACTGCCTGTAACTCTGTCAGGAATAGTACTGACACAAGCTGCTATATAACTATATGTACTAATAGTTAACCTCTACATCCATGATATCATACTGATAACATGTCCATGAAACATATACACAAATATTACTTCTTAAGTCTTCAACGCATGCTACTTACCTTATGTTGTCATCAATAACAAACATACAGTCAGCACTGGCTTGCTGGCAAATCTCCAACAATCTCCCCCTTTGGTATTGATGGAAACATATGGAATGAAAAACACCACCAACCCAAATAAACATTTATTTTATAACATTCTTCCATTTCCTCTTCAAAACTCCCCCAAGGATGAATCCTCCATCTGCTGCAATATTCTTCAACATTCTCCATTTCTTCAACTAAACCACTTTCATAACTGAATACTACTCCCCCTTAGTATATTACTCCCCCTTTGACATGAATGGAAAAGGGTGCCAAATAGTTTAAGCACCAGTGCTAATCCTAAGGTAGAGTAGTCAACCATCCATCAGTCCCTAAGAACTAATGCTCTTTCTTCTTTCTTCTAGGCAGAATCAGGGAAGGGAATTACTCCCAACTTCTCCCTGAGATACTCAAAAGTATCCTTTGGCAAAGGCTTTGTGAATATGTCTGCTAGCTGATCTTTAGTACTCACATAGTCCAACTTAACTTCTTTTTCTACTACTTTCTCTCTTAGGAAGTTATACTTGATCTCGATGTATTTTGTTTTTGCATGCATCATAGGGTTCTTCGACATATTGATAGTGCTAGTGTTATCACAATGTATAACAATAGGACAGTCAATCCGAATTCCAAAATCCTTTATCATTTTCTCGATCCAAAAAATTTTAGAACAATTTAGGGCTACTAAAACATACTATGCTTCTGCTATTGACTGAGAGATATAATTTTTCTTTTTGCTTCTCCAAGTGACAAGTCTATCACCAAGAAACACTGCTCCTCCTAATGTACTCTTTCTATCATTAATGCATCCCGCTTAATCTACATTAGTATATACATGAAGCTCAACATTTTATGAATTGGGATACCATAGACCATATTCTATATTGCCTTGCAAGTATATAAATATTATTTTTACTGCCATGAGGTGACTTTGTTTAGGCTCTGCTATAAATCTTCCAACTATGCCAACTGCATTGGAAATATGAGGTCTAGTCTAAGTAAGATAAAAAGGTTTTCCAATCATAGACTTGTACAATGTTATATCTACTACTGGTGAATCATCTATTTTGTAAGCTTGCATCTAGTTATCACAGGTGTCCCTACTAGCTTGCAATCATCCATCTTGAATTTCTTTAATATCTCTTTCACATACTTAGACTGATTAATGAAAATAGCTTTCTCTGTCTACTGCACATTCAATCCCAAAAAGTATTTGATAGGTCCAATCATGCTCATCTCAAATTCATTCTGCATCTCCTTAGAAAATTTAACACTAAGTTTGTCATTACCTCCAAAGATAATGTCATCAAAAAATATAGCTACAAGTAGTAAACCTTCGGATGTCTCTCTTATGAATAGATTATAGTCTGCTTCTCCTTTCTTGAATCCAATCTTTGTTGGATATCCATCTAGTCTCTCATACCACGCTCTAGGGGCTTGCTTAAGTCAATAGAGGGCCTTCTTCAATCTCCATACCATATCCGGTCTGTCTGATAAGGTGAATCCTTCTAGCTACTCAATGTATACTTCTCCTTTCAAATCTCCATTCAAGAATGCTTACTTGACATCCATCTGATAGACTTTGAAGTTTTTGTTTGTTGCATAAGCTATAAACAAATTAATAGCTTCTAATCTACTCATAGGTGCAAATGTTTCTAAATAGTCAATGCCTTCTCTTTGCAAATATCCTTACATACTAGCCTTTCTTTATTTCTTACTACTATACCATCTTCATTCATCTTGTTTTTGAATATCTACTTTGTTCCAATCACATTCATATCACTAGGTCTTGGGACCAATTCCCAAGTGTCATTCTTAATAATCTAATCTAGTTCTTTTTTCATAGCATCATGCCAATCTAAATCATTACATCCATCTTCAACACTTAAAGGTTCAATCTGAGATAGTAAACATACCACCTCATTGCTAGCTGAATTCTTTGCTTGTGATCTTGTTAAGACTTTGCCACTCTAATCTCCAATGATGTCATTCTTGGAATGGTTTCTAGATGTAAACTTTGGAACTTTAGGTGATACTATCTCATCTTCCTTCTAAGTTTCTTCTTCATTTGTTTCAGGGTCATTGAACAATACATTGATACTATCAAACATTTCTTCAACAACTGTCTCACTAGTGGAGGGTCTAGGTTCATCTTCAATCATAGGTGAGTAATCATGATATCTTTCTTGAACCATAAACTTCTCATCAATCTTAACATGAGCACTTTCAATGATCTTATTCAATCTTAAGTTAAAACATCTATAAGCTTTACTTTTAGTAGAGTAACTAAGAAAAATACCTTCATCACTTCTTGTATCAAACTTGCATACTGCTTCATCCCTCTTGCTGTAGCACTTGCTTCCAAAGATTTTGAAGTATTTGACTGTGGGAACATTACCAAACCATAGCTCATAAGGTGTCTTGTCTGTACCAAGCCTTAATTGTATTCTATTGATTTTATAGACTATTGTATTGACCTCATCTCTCCAATAGGTATGTGCAACTTTTCCTTCAATCATGATGGTATGCACTGTGTCAAGGATAATCATGTTTCTTCTCTCTGCAATCTCATTTTGTTGAGGTGTTCTAGGTGCACTTAACTATCTCTTTATACCATGTTCTTCACAGTACTCATAGAATTTGTCAAAGGTGAATTCTCCTCCTCTATCTGACCTTAGACATTTTATATTAAGTCCAAATTCATTCTCAACCTTAGCTTTAAATATTTTGAACTTCTCAAATGCTTTTGACTTATCTTTCATGAAAACAACCCATATCATTCTAAAATAATCATCTACAAACAAAATGAAATACATTTCACCATAGTATGATCTTATTTGAGTTGGTCCACATGGGTCTGTATGAATCAGATCCAGCTTGTTCTCTGCTGAATTATGCTTTCTCCTGAATGAATTCCTTACATGCTTTCCCATTGCACATTCTCTATATATAGTATCAGCTGGCTTTTCTATGCAAGTTAGGTCTCTAACTACCTTAACATTACTGATCTTAACTATGTTGTCAAAGTAGGTATGACATAGTCTTTTGTGCCATAGCCAACTGTCATCTATTTTAGCAATAAAACAACTTGCTTCTGGATTAAGATGAAAAAAATTACCTTTAGTCTTTGATCTTGATGCAATTATTTCTCCTTCCTTGTTGTTAATGATACACTTGTTTTCATTGAACTCCAATATGTAGCCTTTGTCAAGCAACTACCCAACACTCAGTAGGTTATGTTTCAAACCATCAACATAAAGAACATCATCAGTGTTGTTCTTTCCATCTAGGGTGATGGCTCCTCTACCAATTATAGGTTTAGGAGTGTTATCTCCAAATCTAACCATGCCTCCTTTTATCTATCTAAATGAACAAATCTATCTTTTTCACCTATCATGTGATGTGAGCAACCACTATCAATGATCCAATCTGTCCCGATGTCTACTTGTAAAATCAATGCCAACTCTTGTGAATTCTTTTCATCTTCAAGAGAAATGAATCCAATCCCTTCTTCTCCTGATTCTTCATCTAATACTCCATCTCCAACATAGTAGCATTCCTTTGTATACTTAGGCTTGTAGTTATTGTTGAACTTTTTAACTCTTGTAGGACACTTAGATGCAAAGTGACCAATCTTATTACATGAAAAACATTTGAATGGTAATTGACCTTCATATTTTCCTTTTCCTTTCTTTTCTCTTTTAGCAATCATAGAAATGAAATCATCTAGTGTTTTCTCTTCATCATCACCATCAAAATTACTAGAGGTGTTTGCAGATTTCTTACCATGGACTGATGCTTTGAAGGTTGTTTCACTTTTAGGTTCTATCTTCAATCTTGAAATCTCAAAAGTTGAAATTTTTCTAATCAAGGTCTCTCTTTTGAAATTTTATGTAATTTGCATGGTCTCATCAATTATGTTGATCTTGTTTTCATACTATGCTATGAGAGTGGTCATAAATTTATCCATAATGTCTTCTTTTGAGATCTCTCCACCATTGTTCCTGTTTCCTGCAACTACTTCATTAATCCTTTGGTTGTAAGTTCTAATGTTCTCTTCAAGTAGGATTTCTAATGTATTGTATCTTTTCTTCCAAGTTTTTCTATGTGCATCCTTTGCTTGTTTATCTCCTTTGAACATGTCTTCTAGGTGCTTCCATATCTTGGAGGCTGTGTCTATTTTCTTTATCTCTAAAAACTCACTATTAGATAGGGCGCTAATAAGGGCTTCTTTTGCTATTTCATTCTAATGGAACAAATCCTTCTACTTGCTTGTAGCATCATCCTTTGCAAGATCTTATAGAGATCAAATCTCAACTTCCTTGATAGCCACTTCAAAAACTTCAAAAATAATGCACTACAAATGTGTCAGCATATGGTTCTTCCAATCAAGATAATTCTCTCCATCAAACTTAGGATTGTCTTTTCTAAAGATTTCCATCTGATCTACCTCAAGCTATTATACTTTCTCTTTGAGGCACTTGGCTCTAATACCAATTGTTAAGAATAGTCCCAAGAGATAATTGAGAAGGGGGGGGGGGGGGGGGGGGGCTGAATTAGTTATATATAAGTTTCAATTCTTTATCCAATTAAGTATAATTAAACATAAAGAATAAACACAATGAAAGAACACTTGAACACAACACCAATATGTTGGTTACAAGGAAACCCAAATAGGTAAAAACCTTGGTGGGAATTGACACCCACTAATAATATTCACTAGTGTATTATGATCCTTGTTAGAAGATCCTTAACCCTATTAGGAGTTGCTTTACAATATATTTAGTACAGTGACCTGGTCAAGGGTCAGACCCTATTAAGATTATTTTACAATTAACCCTATTATGGATGAGGACGTATTGTCCAAGAGCACACTGCTCAAATGGGTGAAGGCTACAACCTTCTGAATACTAGATACACACTATATCTGGATCTTGGTGAACTGCGCTTAGACCTGATCTCTGGATCAGTTCCAATGTATAGCACAAATACTTTACTTGGTCACATAGACCATCTTCTAATGGTTCAACACTTCACACACTATGCTCTGCTATTCACAATCTACTCTGAACCACACTTTAGCAATCACAAATGAATGCCTATAAATATCTTTCCTCTAAATGATATAAGCAAGTCAGCCTATTAGAACCACCTTGAAATCATATTTGAGAAAGCATAAAATACTCCAATAATAATTATGTTGGCTCTACTAAGCATGCAACACAATCTGGGACCTGTCCAATATTAGTAAGTGTAGATGCATGCTACACATTATCGGCTCTACCAAAGTAACTAAAACTTTCTCCAGAAGATGAATTACATCATGCACTCTTAACCGAACATTAATTACTCTTCTCCAAGTACTAACCAAAGGGAACATACCAAAATGATAGGTGAAACTCCATAACCAATATAATCTCTGTCGGCTCTTCTAAATAAACACAGGAAACTGCTACTGCTAAATAGAAACTCCATAAATTCACTTCTAGTGATCATCAGACTATGCATCCATGAATGTAACATCACTAGTTCATGTCTTCATAACATATCCAAATACGAAAGGCTCCATGATAACTATATGGACAATCATTCATAGAACACTACCTTTAACTCTGTCAGGAATACTGCTAACACAAGCTGCTATATAACT
>BSBK01010445.1:77500-208606 GCA_027943335.1 Chamaecyparis obtusa
TATCAGTTATTCAAACATATCATGTTGTACTCTATTGCAGTTATTGTATTACATATCTTGTGACATGTGCAATGGATGTAGATTATTATGGATACCTTATGGTGCCAGTTGTATTTATGTTATCTTTTATATTATGTTGCATGTATCGTTTAGTTGTATACATGGGATTTTTAATTATATCTAATCTAAATTAATTAATTAATTTTTACCTAATCTTCATTAAGGAACCCTTGAGAGTTGTAATCTATGTGTGTTGTTTATTGCTTGTATTGCTTCTGCATTGTAAAACATTATTGTTATTTTTTGTTAACACTTTAAAAAAATTTATTATGTAAACTTAGTTTCATGTTTAGGTTAAGTTCTCCTGGATTCCTTGGTGGGGCATTACACTTGGTATCAGAGCCTGAGTTTCTACACTAGGAACTCTAAGAAGTTGTGTGCCCATTAGATGTTTACGTAGTTAAAACTGATGGAATATGGATGAAGTGACTGAGAGGGGGGGGGGGTGAATCGGTCAACCATAAAACACTTCACTATTATTTCTTTCCAGATCCCTTAGGATATCTTAATGAATATTATCTATTTAACACTCGGTTAATAGATTGTAGTAACTTGGTAGATGCAGAGAGTATTAGTAAAATTATTTTTTAGATATTCATCACCACTTGTATATGATTAAGATAACTATTAAGAACACAAGAGACACAGGATTAAACGTGGAAACCCAATATGGGAAAAAACCACCAATGTATCTAGATACAGATTTTCACTTTTCTGAAGTGATGCCCAGTTAGAAGTCAACCCGGTAAAAGGTTACAAAACACACTATTAGGTGTGACCTTGTTAGAGGATTTAATCACCCTGCTAGGAGTGGCCTGGTAAGAGGTCTTGAGAACAATTCAATGGAATTGTCACCTTGTTAGAGGATTTACAATATGGTTCTTAAACCAACTCGGTTAAGAGATTTAGAATTCACTGTTACAATGATAAAAAGGTAACAATGAAAATGACCTGTATAATAATACAACTACCTTGCTGATTATAGATCTCTGTTTTGTATAAGTGAGATCCTTCCTGAGTGAATATATCTCTGCTACTCCTCAAGGATATCTGGTCATCCTTCATAGTTTCACACACACCTTTCCTATCTTTCTTCTATATATCTTCTTCTATATCTATTCTTTATTTTTCACACTTGACCTTTTATTTATATGATTTTAGATTTGTCAAATCGGCATTACTTAGTATAACAGTCGGCTGAATTAAGTAAACTTCATTTGCAAAGATCCTTCAAGGGCTGACAGTGCTCGGTGACCATAATGAAATTTTCTACAATCTTTTGGAGACTGAGAGAACTCGGTAAACACTGATAATCCTTTTTCTTTGATAATCGAGTGAACTCGGTAAATGCTAACTTTTCTTTGACAACTGAGTGAACTCGGTAAATGCTAATTTTTCTTTGATAACTGAGTGAACTCGGTAAATGCTGATTTTTCTTTGATAATTGAGTGAACTCAGTAAACACTAATTTTAATGCCGGGCAGACCGACTGAGCTCGGTAGGTACTGATTGTTGCGGACTATGACATTGTGTGACATCAAAGACAATACATAATTTGAGTAGCAATTTTCTTCAGACAATTGTTTCCAACAATCTCCCTCTTTGGCATTGATGGCAACACAATATGTCATAGCATAAGAAATTTTGAAAGGATTAGCTCGGTTCAGATTCAAATCTCCCTCTGTCAGCAAACTTCCTTTTTCTTCAAAAACTCTTCCTCCTGACTATTGAAAATTTCTTGAAGTAATAGCAAAGACATAGCAAAGACACTCCCTCTTTGACAACACATGCCAGAGACAATTCACATATTACCAGTGTAAACTAATGTACCTCAAGTACTGATTCATATGCAATGATTCCTTGAATATGCTGCATCAACTTGTTGATTTTCAATCATGTTCTA
The DNA here is from genome assembly GCA_027943335.1 of Chamaecyparis obtusa. NCBI lineage: Eukaryota > Viridiplantae > Streptophyta > Pinopsida > Cupressales > Cupressaceae > Chamaecyparis > Chamaecyparis obtusa. The sequence continues at coordinate 79,464 of BSBK01010445.1, forward strand.
GTTGATGCATCACTAAAACTGTATTTAGTGAGCCTCGGATAGGGGAATGACCCCTAACTTACCTCTTAGATACACAAATGCATCCTTGGGTAATGGTTTGGTGAAAATGTCTGCAATCTGCTCTTTTGTATGAATATATTCTAATCTGATTTCCTTGTCCTGCACCAATTCTCTGACAAAGTGATATTTAATAGCAATGTGCTTGGTTTTGGAATGCATTACTGGATTCTTCGAAATGTTTATTACACTTGTATTGTCACAAATTATAACAACTGGTTCTTTGATCTCAACCTTCATACCTTGTAATAACTATTTAAACCAAACAATATTTGAACAATTTACTGTAGCAGCAACATATTCTGCTTCAGCTGTGGATTGAAATGTGCAATTTTGCTTTTTACTAGTCTAGGATACCAGTCTTTTTCCAAGAAAAAATGCTCCACCACTTGTACTTTTTCTGTCATCAATGTTCCCTGTCCAATCAGCATCAGTAAACACTTTTAAGTCTAGATTACCTCCAAATTTATACCACAAACCATATTCTTTAGTTCCTCTTAAGTACCTTAAGATTCTTTTGATTGCCATCATATGATTTTCCTTAGGTTTTGCTGAGAATCTTGCTACTATACTGACTGCTAAGGCAATATCAGGTCTTGTATGTACTACATATTGCAATTTTCCAATCATAGATCAGTATAAGGTCTGATCTACTTCTTTTGAATCATCATTTTTGGTAAGTTTCAGTCCAGTACACATGGGTGTACCAACTGGTTTTGAATCTTCCATACCAAACTTCTTAAGTATTTCCTTAATGTATTTAGATTGAGTAATGTATACACCATTCTTGCTTTGCTAAATTTGAAGACCAACAAAGAATTTTATTAAACCAAACATAGACATTTCAAATTCTTTGTTCATTTTCTCTGAAAATTATTTGCACTAATCATCATTCCTTGTAAATATAGTATCATCTACAAATATTTCTGCCAATACAATTTTGTCATCTGGTCCTTCTTTAATATACAGATTGATGTTATCATTGACTCTTTTGAAATTAATCTGAATCAGATAGTTATGGAGTCTTTCATACCATGCTCTAGGAGCTTGTTTCAAACCATACAATGCTTTGTGTAACTTGTAGACCATGTCCTTTTTATCTTGATCAACAAAACCTTTAGGTTGCTCAATGTAGACTTCTTCATCAAGAATTTCATTGAGAAATGTAGATTTTATATCCATCTGATATACCTTAAATCCTTTTTGTGCTGCATAAGCAAGTAGAGTTCTTACACCTTCTAATCTTGCAACAGGAGCAAAAGTTTCACCATAATCTATACCTTCTTCTTGAGAATAACCTTTACATACCAATCTAGCTTTGTTTCTAGATACTTGACCGTCTTCATTCAGCTTATTCTTGAATACCCATTTTGTTCCAATTACATTCTTATCTTTAGGTCTAGGTACAAGAGTCCATGTTTTGTTCTTTTGTATTTGTTCTAATTCTTCATTCATTGCTTCAATCCAACTTTCATTTTTCAATGCATCTTTGATATTTCTAGGTTCAAAATCAGTAAGCAGACATGTACCTTTTAGCTTACTTCTTGTCGTAGTACCATCTGATTTGTTTCCAATAATTTGATCTGGTGTATGATGCCTTCTGACATATTTGGCTAGTATAGGTTCCTTGCTTTTTGAATGAGTCATGTTGTTGTCTTCTAGGATCTCTTCTTCAGGTTGCTCTAGCTCGGTAGATATTTGCTCGATAACTTCAGGCTGAGACTCAGTTTGAATTTCTTGCTATGACTCGGTTTGAACTTCTTGCTGTGACTCGGTTTGAACTTCTTCCTGTGACTCAGTTACTGTGCTAGGCTTGGTAGATATAGTTTCCTTATTGATAGTTATGTCTGGCAATGTTTCAGGTTCAATGTAAATGAATCTCCTGTAGTTTTCAGGTTCCCTTTTGCTTTCTTCTTCAGTCTTTTCTGCAAACTCTATGACTTTGTGAGTAGACAAGTTGAAACATTTGTATGCCTTACTTTTGCTAGAATATCCTAGGAATATTCCTTCATCACTTTTCACATCAAATTTATTTCTTCTGGATTCTTTTAAGATATAACACTTGCTACCAAATACTTTCATGTAACTTACATTGGGTTTATAGCCATACCATAACTCATAAGGAGTTTTGAATGTGTCTTTCTTCAATTGTACTCGGTTCAAGTTATGAACTGCAGTGCTGATAGCTTCCTTCCAGTACTTTATGGCGATGTTCTTTTCTATCATTAGAGTCCTTGCACAATCCATAATAGATCTATTTCTTCTTTCAGCTATTCCATTCTGCTCAGGAGTTCTAGGAGCTGATACCTGTCTTTTGATTCCTTTTTCAATGCAAAAGTTGTTAAATTCATGGGAGATGAATTCACCACCTCTATCTGATCTTAAGCATTTCAATCTTTTCCATGTTTCCTTTTCCACTCTTGCCAAGTACCATTTGAACTTTTCAAATGCTTCTGACTTTTCTCTTAAATACATAACAGTCATCATTCTAGAATAATCATCAATGAAAAGAATAAAGAATTTATCTCTAGTATAGCTTTCTATTCCAATAGGTCCACATAAATCAATATGCACAATTTCCAAAATCTCTTTAGACTGATAGTTCTTACTCTTAAAACTAGTCTTACTCATTTTGCTAATCTGACAATTCTTACATAGACCAATATCAGGTTTCTTCAAAGTAGGAATGCCTCTTACCTTCTTGAATTTGCTTATTTTCATCATGTTATCAAAATTCACATGACATAACCTTTTGTGCCATAGCCAACTTTCTTCAATTTGAGCAATAAAACATGAATATTCACTGAGATCAAGATAAAATAAGTTACCTTTTGTTTGTTTTCCTGATCCAATGAGTTTTCCTTTTCCATCCAGTAGTCTTGCTTGACTATTCATGAATTCAACCTTGAAACCAGTGTTGATTAGCTGTGCTACACTTAGAAGATTATGTTTTAGTCCTTCAACCCAATAAGCATTATCACATATGGGTTCTTTGGTTAATGACTTTCTTCCTTTTCCTTTTATACAACAAGCTTCATTGTTTCCAAATCTTACATTGCCACTATCACAGTCTTCTAGGTATTCAAATTTTGTCTTGTCACCAGTCATGTGATGTGAACATCCACTGTCTATTATCCATATATCATCTTTGCTTATATGAGAAATAAGTGCCATCTTATCTTCATCATCTTCAGATTCATCTTTTATAGCAATAAAGACAATTTCTTCTTCACTATCATCAGAATCTTTAGCCATAAAACATGTTTTCTTACCTTTATCCTTGAATGATTTGAAATTTTTTTTGCCATAGTACTTGTGACCTCTCTTCTCTTCCTTGGCTTGCTTGTTTGGGCACCTAGCTATAATATGTCCAATTTCTTCACATGAAAAATAGATTAAAGGAGTTTTACCTCTATATTTACCTTTCCCTTTAGAGTACTTCTTTGCAAGTAGTGCTTCTACAATTTCAAGATCACTATCAAAACTTTCTTCTGATACTTCTTCTCTTTCTGACTGAACTTCTTTTATTTTCTTGTTCTTCCTTAGTGAAACCTTGGCCTCAAATACTGACTCAATATTTTTGAAAATTGGAACATAGTTGTCATAGTTGTCTAATTCAAAGGCTGTCAATCTTCCAACTAAAGCATCCAAAGTTATATTGTGGTTTGTTTCACATCTTCTTTCTTGAATAGCTAATACTCTTATTGCATAGATAGGGAGTAATGTTCTAAGTACCTTGCTTATAACAGTTTCATCAGTGATTGTTCCTCCAAAAGCTCTAATTGCACTAACACTTGCTTTGATCCTTTCAACATATTTTGCAATGTTTTCATCTTCTTTCATATTCATTTTGTCAAACTGTCCTCTTAGGCTTTCTGCTTTGGCTCTTTTCACATTTGCATCACCACCATATATTTTCTTCAGTTTGATCCACATTTCATATGCAGTAGTGCATTCTTTAATTTCATCAAATTCTTCATAGCTGAGAGCTGATGCAATGTCTATCATCATGGTGTTATGACTCTTTTTCTCTACAATGTCTTTAATAGTTAATGCGCCAGTAGGAACTTTTTATTCTTCATCAATGTATTTGCATCCTGAATCACCAATGGAAGCCAGATGAAGCCTCATGAGACCTTGCCATGCTGAAAAGTTATCTCTATTGAGCTTTGGAATTTCTCTCTTGTAAGACATCCTGATCTTTAGCTTAGGTCCTTGAAACCCTTCCTGCAAGCACCAAAAGCTCTGATACCAATTGATGGAATATGGATGAAGTGACTGAGAGGGGGGGGGGGTGAATCAGTCAACCATAAAACACTTCACTATTATTTCTTTCCAGATCCCTTAGGATATCTTAATGAATATTATCTATTTAACACTTGGTAAATAGATTGCAGTAACTTGGTAGATGCAGAGAGTATTAGTAAAATTATTTTTTAGATATTCATCACCACTTGTATATGATTAAAATAACTATTAAGAACACAAGAGACATAGGATTTAACGTGGAAACCCAATATGGAAAAAAAACCACCAATGTATCTAGATATAGATTTTCACTTTTCTAAAGTGATGCCCGGTTAGAAGCCAACCCGGTAAAAGGTTACAAAACACACTATTAGGTGTGACCTTGTTAGAGGATTTAATCACCCTGCTAGGAGTGGCCTGGTAAGAGGTCTTGAGAATAATTCAATGGAATTGTCACCTTGTTAGAGGATTTACAATATGGTTGTTAAACCAACTCGGTTAAGAGATTTAGAATTCACTGTTACAATGATAAAAAGGTAACAATGAAAATGACCTGTTTAATAATGCAACTACCTTGCTGATTACAGATCTCTATTCTGTATAAGTGAGATCCTTCCTGATCGAATATATCTCTGCTGCTCCTCAAGGATATCTGGTCATCCTTCACAGTTTTGCACACACCTTTCCTGTCTTTCTTCTATATATCTTCTTCTATATCTCTTCTTTATTTTTCACACTTGACCTTTTATTTATATGATTTTAGATTTTTCAAATCAGCATTACTTAGTATAACAGTTGGCTGAATTAAGAAAACTTTATTTGCAAAGATCCTTCAAGGGCCGACAGTGCTCGGTGACCATAATGAAATTTTCTACAATCTTTTGGAGATCGAGAGAACTCGGTAAACACTAATAATCATTTTTCTTTGATAACCGAGTGAACTCGATAAATGCTAACTTTTCTTTGACAACCGAGTGAACTCGGTAAATGCTGATTTTTCTTTGATAACCGAGTGAACTCGGTAAATGCTGATTTTTCTTTGATAACCGAGTGAACTCGGTAAACACTAATTTTAATGCCAGGTAGACCGACTGAGCTCGGTAGGTACTGATTGTTGTGGACTATGACATTGTGTGACATCAAAGACCATACATAATTTGAGTAGCAATTTTCTTCAGACAATTGTTTCCAACAAAAACTTGAAACAAAACTTAGACATGCAACACTCTGTATTTTAGACTATCATTTTATATATCATGTCTTCTGTAATTCTTGGTTGGTTTTGAGTTATCATCCTTTTTTTTGGGTCTTGTAGGAGAGATGGCTTTTGGAGCTAGATCTATTGGTAGAGGTCATAGTGGAGGTTGTAGTAGGGGATGTGGGAGGGGTAGGAATCCTAGCCCTCCTACAAGTCAGGGACATGAGAGTTTGCATGAGGATAGTGGTGAGTAGTGTGGTGATTCTAGAGAGCCAAATACTAGGTAGATACTTTAGACCATCTTGGAACATCTACCTATTCATAATAGGATTGGGAGAGGTGAGTCACACCATTCCAAGAATGAGGATAGACAGAGATCTAGGAGTCCTAGTGGGAAGGACAATACCATTGGTCAATAAGTCTTAAGGGATAATCAGATGAGAGATCTTTTGAGATCATGACCTCCTCCCTTTAATGATCTCAGTACTGGTTTAGAGTTAGAGACATGGCTCATTGCATTGGATCGATGTTTTTCTATGCAAAAATTTGATACCAATGTTAAGGTGAGGTGTGCCATTATGCACTTTGAATATTTTACATCTATTTGGTGGAGGATCGAAGAGCAAAAAATTGGACTCAGTATAGAAGCTGTCACCTGGGAGTTATTTCTTGAGAACTTTCAGGAATGGTTTCTATCTGATCAGTAGAAACATCAGCATGAAGATGAATTTTACAACTAGCGGCAATTGACTATGTCTGTTTAGGATTATGAGAATCATTACTTTAAGCTCAAGCCCTATGCAGGTTTTGGTGATAATTCAACACTGATGGTTCAACATTTCATTAGGGCACTCAATGGTCGCATCATTGGGGATTTTAGGTTTTTTAAACCTAAGACCCTCAAGGAGGCGGTTATTAAGGCTACCTTAGTGGAGGTGAACCTAGCTTTGGGTCATGCATCTTCAAGTTCTAGGGGGAATCGGTCTTAGGAAAATGAAAACTCTTAGAACCCTTCTAACTTTTTACGAGGTAATCAGGATCAACAGAAGAAGGGGTTCTCTTCCCCATCTTAGGGAAGTGGTTCTCAATCAAAGAAATTTTATAATCGTCAGTGTATCAAGAGTCATTCTTATATTCAGTGTTCTTAGAGTTTTCATTAGGAGGTTAGTAGAGGTAGCTTCCAGCAGTCTAGTGCACCTTCAGCAGGGATAGGATTTAGTGGAGATTGTTTCTCTTGTGGCCAATATGGTCATAAGGAAAACAAATGTCCCCAATGTTCAGCTTAGCATTTAGGATAGAGACCAGTAGCTTTTAAGCTTATAGTCACTGATCCAGGTAGATCCCATATGGCTTTTGCAATAGGTAATGATCCTCAGAGTTTGAACCACAAGGCAAGGAAGGGTCTGATGGGACCTACTCAGTGATCCTTTACTTAGATTTCAGTTGGGTGTAGCGAGGTTTTTGGGACTTAACTTCCTTTTTTTTTTTTTTTTTAGGCTTCAAAGAGTAAGCCTAAATCTAGGGGAGGTGGATGTAGTACCCCTCCATAGTTTTCTTTTTTGTTATCCTTGCCAAACTCTTTTAGGCCACTTGTATGTGTGCTTTGATATTTCAGTTTTATTATGATTTTAGATGTATGACACTTCATGGTGAATCTTTAATAAATGGATGTTTATGATTATTATATTGACTCAGTTATATGTTGTTACTTATGATGATGTTATACTTGTTGGGTATGTGCAGGATCATGGTATGCCAAAAAGTGGCGATGTAAAAAGGAAGTCCTAATTGATAGACTCTTTGAAAAACAACTATAACTTTCAAACAACATAACATTTTTGAAATCTAAAATGTACATCACATTCTATGCTTGACATAATACAATAATAATAAATAATTCTTTCAATTTGATGAAGTTTAGACTAAGTGAAGGTGGTTAGACATGATAGTTTTTATATTCAAGAAAATTTGTAGCAAAAAAATCATAATTAATTATTTACATGGAAAAAAAATACAAAAAAATCTACATCACATCTGGGCATGAGTCTACTACTTTTATCTGTAATCTTATAGAAAAATATTATCATTTGATTTTGTTTAATGTGGTTAGATATACACCTACTTATTTTATTTCTAGTCCTGATTGATAGACTTATTGAAAAATAGCAATAACTTTCAAACTGTATAATATTTTTGAAATCCAAAACATGTGTCACATTCTATTCTTTTCCTACTACAAGAAAAATAAAAAAATTTTCAATTTCATAAAGTTTGGACTAAGCTAATGTGGTCAGACACGAGAGTCTTTGTATTCTAGAAAAGTTGCAAAAGAAAAATCATAATTAATTATTTACTTAGAAAAAAATTATAAAAAAATATGTGTCACATCTAGACATGAGTCTACTACTTATATCTAGTAGATCTTGTGAAATTTTTTTATCATTGATTGTGTTTAAGGTGGTCAGACATACACCTACTTATTATTTTTTTCCTAAAATTTTCTTACTACTACATTGAAATTTAAAATTTTCAACATATAGAATAATTGTTTTTCAAAAAAGGCCTAGTATCTTAGAAACTAAATTCAATTTTCTACAAATTATCTTCTAACATATTTTTGATATAATATTTATTACTAGTTCAAATTTTTATGTCAACTTGTCTGAACCTAATTTTCTCAATTTTCATTGTCACTTAAGGGCCTAGTTTGACATACCATGATCCTGCACATACCCTATTTTGAAATGATATTTATAATGATAATTATACTTACCCTGGTACTTGCATGTGTATGGTGTTCATGTATGCTTATGTTCTTGATGTGGTTAAGGGACGGAGTCATAGTTACTTGCTTATGAGATCCACACAATCAGTCGATCCCCGCCATTATTTGTTATATCTCTATACATATATGCACATGCTTGTCTCTTATGCAGGCTTGTAGGTACCAGGCATCGACTTCCCTAAATTGTCAGGATGAGTGTGCCCTATCGCTAGTCTCAATGGTAAAAGAGGGGAGATAATATTCAGTTCCAAATCCTGACCCAAGCCATAATATTGTCCTGAAATAGTGGACAAGGTTCTATTATTCCCATCCTTTTAAACTCATCCAATTAACGTGAGTTTATACCCCTATTTTTGGGTATGAATGTGGGTCCTTAGGTCTTTTTGATTCTTTTGATTTGTGGTGATTGGTGTGATTTTTATATTTAGATCATTCTATTTTTAGCTGTGGGATATTATTTAATTGGAAATTAAATAAATGTAATTATTTAGTTTAATTGTTATTTAAAAGTTTTATTGTATAGTGGAATTATTTAATTAATGGAAATTAATTAAATACATGCACCTTAGAATTATGTAATTGTAAATGTACCCCATTTTCAATTAAAATGCATTACTTAATTTAAGGGTCAATTTAGCATGTGGTAATCATGTTAGACTAAATATTTTATTTTTAATTATTTGAATGCATTAAGTTGCACAATCATAATTGAATGAAATTAAATTAATGATATTAGTTAAAGTTTGGTTGTGTTTTCAACAAAAGGCAAAGTGGAGAAGAGACTCTAGTTCAACTGAAATTGAACAGAAAATTAGCTCTCTTGGAGTTGAGTTTGAACTCTTGCATGTGGAAGGTAATTCCTTTATATGTTAAGGGTTTAGCCATTATTCTACTACACAGGTTTGAGAGAGAGATTTTTAGAAAAAGGTTCGATTTTGTTGAGCAATTGGTTGGTAGCTTGGGATTCCTTCAATTCTGGTCTTCGTCAATTTTACTCTTTGGTGCTATTTTTGAGGTAGGATTCGATCATCCTGGAAATTTATGTTTTAGCAATTTGAAATGTCTGCTTTCTTCGTGCTTGTTGTTTACCTTGTCTAGAATTTTATTCTATGAATTCTATCTTTATTCTGGAATTGGTCTTATAGAAATCCTTCTACATGCATTCTTTGATTTCTTATTTTATAATATTTTCATTAGGATTTGCAATTTGGATAATTCTGGTTAAATGATGACTTTTTGAATTTTATGGAAAATGGGTCAACTAGGAAACCCTAGATTCGAAAATGATGAAATTGATTAAATGAGAGCTATTTGTTATTTCTGATTTTAAGATTAAAGTCCAGCTTGCTATTTTACCAGGTTGTAATTTGAGATAAGATAGAAATATATTTATATACATATAATAAATAAATATATAAATTCTCTTTTGTTTTAAAAATAAAATAAAAATTAAAAGTTTTGATTAAAGAAAAAAAAACTTTTCTTTAAAATAATTTGGTTTGAAAAAATATATAATAAAAATATATTTTTGATGGGCTACCTTTTTTCAACCCAAGTGACTATGTGCGCACAATACCATATGGTACTTGTTAGAAATAGGAAATACTAAGAGGGGGGGGTGAATCAGTATTTCACAAACTTTTACTTTTGCCCACTTATGGATATAACAGATTACTTTCATGCATACAAAGCATAAGAAACTAAATAGCATACACAACAATAAATGTAAATAACTCATAACAAATGATATGTTCTTGAGGAAACCCTGGTCAAGGGAAAACCCTGATGGGGATGGTACCCACAAAGATCAACTAATCAAAAGATATCCGGTTATGGATGTTGACCCTATTAGGAGCCTGTTACAATCATATAGTGTATCAGTCCTGATTAAGGGACTATAGGCCTTGTTAGAAGCCTTAACCCTGTTACGAGTTGTAGATACAAAACCTGATTACCAAATGAGCTCACTGTCCAAACAAGTAATACAAGTGTTTACTGATTACAATATGGTACTGCTTACAACTTCACATCAACAACTTTCACTGCTATCACAATTTACATATATTACATGTTACATTTCAAGTATGCTCGGTACATCTTTATTTATACAAGATACAAACATAATATCTTTCTCTTGTCAGCTTGCATATCTTAATCCAAGAGTAAACATCTAGGATGTCATCTCTTTATAATATTAAGTCATTATTTTGACAAGCAAAATAATCCCTTAATTCATTTACTAGTTCTATCTTCAAACTGCACTGTCGGCTGTACTCTATCATCGGTAAAATAGTCATTTCTTTGTCTGTACTCTTTTGTGCACTATGATGGGGTATCCTTAGACACCATAGATTCTATGTTCAACTGCACAAACTCTGATCATGCTCCAGTGAATGTCCCCAAAACAAACTGTATCGGGTGCTTTGTCAAAATCACTCTTTCATACTTAAGACAATTTTAGTCTGCGATCTTCCATACTTACTTTCCAGCTTATGCGCTCTTCATAGGGAACATATGTTGCTATAATGACAACATCTATGTACATACCTCAGCCAAATTGCCAACAATCTCCCCCTTTGTCATTGGTGGCAACATATGAGAAAATTGGCTAAGTGTACAAGTCAAAATCTCAAAATTTGTATCAAAATTGTGGCCATCGTATAAAATAAGTATACTATCCTTATATCTCCTCAAAATATATACAATAATCTATAACACTTCATAATACTCCATAGAACTCCCCCTATGAGTATCCTTCCTTATCATATAGACAATTTTCTAAGTATCTCTCCCCCTTTGACAACAATGACAAAATAAAGGGTGGAAAGGGATATACAAAAACTGTGTCAAAACTTTTACCTTACTGTCTTATTGCAAAGTTGGTAGGCTTGCAACACCATCTAAAAAATCTATCTTCCAAGTCTCAAAATCTTTCTCCCATGCCTTCTTTATTGATTCTGCTACATTGAGTAAGGTACTCAATCCGTATGCTGCAATCTAACAAGCTTAGAGGGACTCAAAATTGAATTTCTAAAATGCTGTCTTAGCAGTAAGACATTCATCTAGCTGCTCTTCTATTATGGTCAACTTGATTGAGACATGCTCTCTCAAGATGTTTATTCTAATAGATTTCTTATTCTTCTCATCATTTAAAGTCCTTATTTCATCACATAATTTTCTAATCTTATTCTCAACTGTTCTAATCTTCATGTTTAAGCTGGCCAAAGAGTTTGTCTCTGCTACAATCTCATCTTTCTTCTCTTTTATCTTCTTTTCTTCTTGAATTAAAATATTCTCATATTTTGTTCATTGAATGTACAAACACTTTCTAGTCTCAAGATGTTTCCTTAAGTCCTTAATGTGTCTATCAAGGCTGTCAATGTCATTCTTGATATTCTAACTTATGTTCTGCAACATCTCAGCTTCATAAGCTACCTGAGCCTTAACTTTAGCAATATCAGTTAAATTAGTGAATTCAACATCAAAAGATTTAATTACCATCTTTTCTCTTTCAAGTGCATCTGAATCAAAGACCTTTGTAGATATGACACTTTGTAGCTTCTTAGTCAAATATGTCAGACTACCTTCTAAATTCTTAACTTTCTTGTTCTTTGCAATAATTTTGTTTAAAGAGGTGATCAACTCTATTTGATCATCATCATCAACTTCTTTGCTCAATTCTTCAATCAATGTTTCTATTCCTTTCTCCTTTCTAGTCTTAGGAGTAAGACTGATGTCTTCTTGTGTTTTAGTAGGTGTAGGGGCCTCTGTTTCCATTTGCACTTCAGTATGTGTAGTCTCTATTTCAATAGTCTCTTCTTGCTCTCCAAAATCCAAATTATCAACAATATTATCCAACCTATTGAGTACCACATCTGAATCTAAAGTAACTTTAGTTCCTTCAATGTCCATAGATTCTATGCCAATGTTTATGGAAGAAGAGGTAATATCTTCAACTTCAACTACCTCTACTGCTGCCTCTTCTTTTTTTGAACTTTGTTTCTCTACTGGTTCTACAACTGCTTGATCTTTGCTATCTTTTCCTGCCACCATGTTTGCTAGCACTTGCACAACTACTTGTTTAGTTTCAGTCTTTACTTTCTCATACTCTCCTCCCATTATTTGTATAATTCTTCTTTTGGTTCTCAATAGGGTCTCAAGTGGCTTGAGGATTTGTTTAAGATGGTCTTCATCTCTTATCTCATAGATTTTTCTAATCACATTCTCTCTCATTTTAGTATCTTCTTCTTGTGCTCTCATCTTTCTTCTCACAAGTCTGTTGTACAAATCTTCTGGTATCTTTCCATGAATAGTATCAAATTTCTTGTTAGACAAAATCATATGTGTAACAATTGCATTCTCAAGATTCAATCTGTCAGAGGATCCATATAAATCATAGTATTTATTCATTTTGTTAAAGTCTCCATCCTGAATTATATCTTCATTAACTCTTTCTATCCTTGGTTTCCATGATTTCTTCTTTGTTGTCACTTCATCATCTTTTATTTCTACAACTCTTCTAGGTACTGGTGGAACAATTGTTTTATGTCTTTTACCTGGTCCTGAAACACTTGCTTTCATTCTTTTGCTCCATGCTAAGGAAAAGGGTTTCTCTGTCTGACTGATTCCTTGTTCCTTCTCAGGTTCTTCAACCTTTACCTTTACTTGAATAGGTTCTACACTAGATGCCAAAGGTGGGACTGATAATATCTCACTTTGCCTTATTGCTTTTGTAGTCTTCTTTGCAATATCAAATTCCTACTCACTAATACCTAATTCTTTTAGAATTTTCTTTATTGTAGACTCCACTCTCTTCTTTCATTGTTTCTCTTCCTTAAGTGACTTTGCTGAACCAAAGTTTTCATCACATGTTCCAAATCTATTGCTATGAGCATCAACTTTACTTTTCAACAATCTATGAACATAACCTTTTGTTTCAACTTCAGAGATTTCATAGCCAAGAGGGTCTATGAATTCATGTCTAGGTTATACTGCCTCAATGTAAGTGAAATCAGTATCAACCATAAAACATATATCATCTTTGTATTTCTCAACTAGGGATGGAGGAATCCTTGATCTATTTACCACAATGTTCTAAAAAGTTTTCAATACTAACTTTACACTATCATTAACCTTCTCAATAAGATGTTTCATATAGAATTTATTGATTCTTGCCATAGTATTCTCACCATCATTCCTTTCAATAGTGTAAGGAAATCTTCTTAACAAGTGAAAGAACATGTAAGTAACCAATGAGGAAAATCTAAAGTGAGTGTATTTAGCTTTCTTTATCTTCTCCAAATTTTCAAACAACTGTATTCTTAGAATTTCACACATATCCATAGGCTTCTTCTCTACACAGATTAGATAAGCAATGTGTACCATACCTGCAAGCATATCATCTTCTCTAGAGCTTCCATAGAACTTTGTTGTCAAAATCTTAGACAAGTATTTTACATCATCTTGCTTAATTTTACTAATGACTATACCTCTACCATTGTATACTGAACCGGTGTTTTCAATCACAATCTTTCTCATGTTTTTCTCATTCAATGGGATTGCAACAACTTTTGATAATCTAGTCACATCATGAATTAGGTCTATAGTTATGTCTATAAATCTATCTTCTAACCAAAATTTTCCATTATTTATCCTACTCAAAATGATCTTCGTACACTTCTCATCATCAAATTCATATTTCATAGAGTACTCAATGATTTCATTATTTATTAGATGTTCATAACCTTGTTTCACTGACATATCTGAGTTGTAAAATTTCTTATATTCAACATAAAAATCATACTCCCTTAGGCTTTCATACTTGCATCCAAGATAACCTTTAACATTCTCTAAATGAAGAACTCTATCTGGTATGGCTGATAAGGCTAAACTATCATCTCTTTCTGAGGGTTCAACTAGATCTTTCTTATTTATAGGTCTATTCTTATCCTTAATGTTGTGAATCAATGACACATCCATGATTATATCTGATTTCTTAAGCTGATTCAAGATCGTAGTCAAATAAATACCTTAAATTCACAAAATTTGGGCTTTCACTAGATCGACGCTTCAAACTTCTACAAATCACTTCCAAACTTTTTTATTCACTTCCAAATCACTTCTAATCACTTGATAATCAAAATAAATTTGATTTCAATCTTTTAACACTTAGCATTTACTCGATTTGACATCGCATTCAATAATTTTGCTGCCAAAATGCCAAAAAGCTGATTCTGTAAACCTACAACCATAAATCTTTTTCTGCCCTCGCAAAACACAATATTTCCTTTTGCACACTTAACCATAGCATCAGTATAACATAAAAAACCTTCATCTAACTACGCAAAACTTAACTCATTCAAAAACTTACTCTATACTAATTCTAAGTTCCTAGACTACAGAAATTTACATAATTTAACTACTTAAAGAAGGGTTAGATAAAGACTCATCCTTACCTTTAGATACATTACCTTCCTGATTACCTTCAATGTTGAATATACCTCCTTGATCTATGCCTTTAACAAATTTTACTTCATCTTCATTGCTACAACAACCTTTCTCTTTGTTTCCTACAATTTCATTCCTTCTTACATAGTTTCTAGGGTTAAGGTTATGTTGATAACCTCCATTGTTCATTCTACAAAATCTTGTTGTGTGTCCAATCTTGTTACATATCTGACAAGTGATTCCATTGGTTCCATATCTAGGTATTTGCTGATTGATTTGTGTCCTGCAATTGCTAGCAATATGCCCAATTTTGTTGCATCTGAAACATACTATTCCATTTCCCCTTTTCATGTCTTCAATTGATCTCTAATCTGCATTGATAGTATTTCTAGGCATTCTTCTATTGTAATTATTGTCAATAACTTTAGATCTTCTACATTCAATAGCTCTATGTCCAAAACCATGACAATTATAACAATAACCATTTAGAGGTTTGAATTGTTTACCTATACAATCTCTCTTCATATGACCAATAGTATTACATGTAAAACATCTACCTTTGAATTCTCTTTACATACCTTTGGATGATTCTTCTTGCTTCGGTGGTTCTTCTTGCTTAGGTACATCTTCTTACTTCGATGATTCTTCTTTCTTAGGTGATTCTTCTTGCTTGTTCTCATCTAACTTCTTTTCTTCATTGCTTTCACATTCATTCAGATCTGGTTTCTTTCTTTCACTAACTATCTTCAATATGTTAAATCCAAGACTAGTTTTGTCATAGAATGGTTTTCCATAAGATACTTGCTTATAAATCTTTTCACTATTTGAATATAGCCTCTCAAGTTGTTGTTTAGATTGAGTCAATTCACCTTTCACAATTTTTTTGTATTTCTCAAGTTCGTCATACTCCAGTTTGACTTTATCAAATTTAGATGTTACCTTGCCAAGTTTAGATTTTAGCTCTTCATTTTCATTCTTTAAACTTTCATTCTCAAATCTCAAATTGTCATTTCCATCTTTGAAGCTAAGCTTCAGATTTGCTATCTTCAATTCATGTTTAAGGATCACATTTTCTTTTTCTAAGTCTTCACAATCTTCAACAAGAATCTCAGATTCTTTCTCATATTTTAGATCTTCTATCTTACCTTTCAATTTGACTATAAGACTCTTTGCATCATCATACTTCCATTTCAAAGTGTTTCTTTCATCAATAAGCATATCAATCTACTCAAGAGCTTCTTCAAAATTCTTCTGTAATTGATCCATATCCATAGAGATCTTACTCAAGCTGCTAGGCTTTCCTTGAATTTTTCTTCTCTGAGTAACTATGCTCTGATACCAATTTTTAGAAATAGGAAATACTGAGATGGGGGGGTGAATTAGTATTTCACAAACTTTTACTTTTGCCCACTTATGGATATAACAGATTACTTTAATGCATACAAAGCATAAGAAACTAAATATTATACACAATAGTAAATTTAAAGAACTCATAACACATGATATGTTCTTGAGGAAACCCTAGACAAGGGAAAACCTTGGTGGGGATGGTACCCACAAAGATCCACTAATCAAAAGATATCTAGTTAAGGATGTTGACCCTGTTAGGATCCTATTACAATCATATAGTGTATCAGTCCTAATTAACAGACTATAGGCCTTGTTAGAAGCCTCAACCCTATTAGGAGTTATAGATACAAAACATTATTATCAGATGATCTCACTACCCAAACAAGTAATACAAATGTTTACTGATTACAATATGGTACTGCTTACAACATCGTATCAACAACTTTCACTGCTACCACAATTTACATATATTACATGTTACATTTCATGTATGCTCGGTACATCTTTATTTATACAAGATACAAACATAATATCTTTCTCTTTTTGGCTTGAATATCTTTATCCAAGAGTAAACATATAGGATTTTGTCTCTTTATAACATTAAGTCATTATTTTGACAAGAAAAATAATCCCTTAATTCATTTACTAGTTCTGTCTTCAAAACTGCACTATCGACTATACTCTGTCATCGGTAAAATAGTCATAACTTTGTCCCTACTATCTATAATCTTTTGTGCATTGAGATGGGGTATCCTTAGACATCATAGAGTCTATGTTCAACTGGGAAAACTTTGATCATGCTCCAGTGAACGTCGCCAAAACAAACTATATCGGCTGCTTTGTCAAAATCATTATTTCATACTTAGACAATTTTAGTCTACGATCTTCCATATTTACTTTCCAGCTTATGCGCTCTTCATAGGGAACATATGTTGCCATAATGACAACATCTATGTACATACCTCAGCCAAATTGCCAACAATCTCCCCCTTTGTCATTGGTTGCAACATATGAGAAAATTGGCTAAGTGTACAAGTCAAAATCTCAAAATTTGTATCAAAATTGTGGCCATAGTATAAAATAAGTATACTATCCTAATATCTCCTCAAAATATATACAATAATCTATAACACTTCATAATACTCCATAGAACTCCCCCTACGAGTATCCTTCCTATGATATAGACAATTTTCTAAGTATCTCTCCCCCTTTGACAACAATGACAAAATAAAGGGTGGAAAGGGATATACAAAAATTGTGTCAAAAATTTTACCTTACTGTCTTATTGCAAAGCCAGTAGGCTTGCAACACAATTTGAAAAATCTATCTTCCAAGTCTCAAAATCTTTCTCCCATGCCTTCTTTATTGATTCTGCTACATTGAGTAAAGTACTCAATCCGTATACTGCAATCTGACAAGCTTAGAGGGACTCAAAATTGAATTTTTGAAATGTTGTCTTAGCAGTAAGACATTCATCTAGCTACTCTTCTATTATGGTCAACTTGATTGAGACATGCTCTCTCAAGATGTTTATTCTGATAGATTTCTTATTCTTCTCATCATTTAAAGTCCTTATTTCATCACATAATTTTCTGATCTTATTCTCAACTGTTCTGATCTTCATGTTTAAGCTGGCCAAAGAGTTTTTCTCTACAACAATCTCATCTTGCTTCTCTTTTATCTTCTTTTCTTCTTTAATTAAAATATTCTCATATTTTGTTCACTAAATGTACAAACACTTTCCAGTCTCAAGATGTTTCCTTAAATCCTTAATGTGTCTATCAAGGCTATCAATGTCATTCTTGATATTTTGACTTATGTTCTGCAACATCTCAGCTTCATGAGCTGCCCGAGCCTTAACTTTAGCAATATCAGTTAAATTAGTGAATTCAACATCAAAAGATTTAATTACCATCTTTTCTCTTTCAAGTGGATCTAAATCAAAGACCTTTGTAGATATGACGCTTTGTAGCTTCTCAGTCAAATCTTTCAGACTAACTTCTAAAATCTTAACTTTCTTGTTCTTTCCAATAATTTTGTTTGAAGAGGTGATCAACTCTATTTGATCATTGTCATCAAATTCCTTACTCAAGTCTTCAATCAATGTTTCTATTCCTTTCTCCTTTCTAGTCTTAGCAGTAAGACTGATGTCTTCTTGTGTTTTAGTAGGTGTAGTGGCCTCTATCTCCATTTG
Organism: Chamaecyparis obtusa; assembly: GCA_027943335.1. Taxonomy (NCBI): domain Eukaryota; kingdom Viridiplantae; phylum Streptophyta; class Pinopsida; order Cupressales; family Cupressaceae; genus Chamaecyparis; species Chamaecyparis obtusa. The sequence goes on from BSBK01010445.1 coordinate 97,743, forward strand.
CACTTCAGTATGTGTAGTCTCTATTTCAATAGTCTCTTCTTGCTCTCCCAAATCCAAATTGTCAACAATATTATCCAAACTATTGAGTATTGCATCATCTGAATCTAAAGTAACTTTAGTTCCTTCAATGTCCATAGATTTTGTGCCAATGTTTATGGAAGAAGAGGGAATATCTTCAACTTCAACTACCTCTACTGCTGCCTCTATTTGTTCTGAACTCTATTTCTCAGCTGGTTCTACAACTACTTGATCTTTGCTATATTTTCCTGTTACCAAGTTTGCTAGCACTTGCACAACTACCTATTTAGTTTTAGTCTTTACTTTCTCATATTGTCATCACATTATTTGTATAATTCTTCTTTTGGTTCTCAATAGGGTCTCAAGTGGCTTGAGGATTTGTTTAAGATGGTCATCATCTCTTATGTCACAAAACTATCTAATCACATTCTCTCTCACTTTAGTATCTTCTTCTTGTGCTCTCATCTTTCTTCTCACAAGTCTGTTGTACAAATCTTTTGGTATCTTTCCATGAATAGTATCAAATTTCTTGTTAGATAAAATCATATGTGTAACCATTGTATTCTCAAGATTCAATCTGTCAGAGGATCCATATAAATAATAGTATTTATTCATTTTGGTAAAGTCTCCATGCTGCATTATATCTTCATTAACTCTTTCTATCCTTGGTTTCCATGATTTCTTCTTTGTTGTCACTTCATCATCTTTTATTTCTACAACTCTTCTAGGTACTGGTGGAACAATTGTTTTATGTCTTTTACCTGGTCCTGAAACACTTGCTTTCATTCTTTTGCTCCGTGCTAAGGAAAAGGGTTTCTCTATCTGACTGATTCCTTGTTCCTTCTTTAGTTCTTCAACCTTTACCTTTACTTGAATAGGTTCTACACTAGATACCAAAGGTGGGATTGATAATATCTCACTTTGCCTTATTGCTTCTATAGTCTTCTTTGCAATATCAAATTCTTGCTCACTCATACCTGATTCTTTTAGAATTTTCTTTATTTTAGACTCCACTCTCTTCTTTCATTATTTCTCTTCCTTAAGTGACTTTGCTGAACCAAATTTTTCATCATATGTTCCAAATCTAATGCTATGAGCATCAAATTTACTTTTCAACAATCTACTAACATAACCTTTTGTTTCAACTTCAAAGATTTCATAGGCAAGAGGGTCTATGAATTCATGTCTAGGTTCTACTGCGTCAATGTAAGTGAAATCAGTATCAACCATAAAACATATATCATCTTTGTATTTCTCAACTAGGGATGGAGGAATCCTTGATCTATTTACCACAATGTTCTAAAAAGTTTTCAATGCTAACTTTACACTGTCATTAACCTTCTCAATAAGATGTTTCATATAGACTTTATTGATTCTTGCCATAGTATTCTCACCATCATTCCATTCAATAGTGTAAGGAAATCTTCTTAACAAGTGAAAGAACATGTAAGTAACCAATGAGGAAAATCTAAAGTGAGTGTATTTAGCTTTCTTTATCTTCTCCAAATTCTCAAACAACTGTATTCTCAGAATTTCACACATATCCACAGGGTTCTTCTCCACACACATAAAATAAGCAATGTGTACCATACCTGCAAGCATATCATCTTCTCTAGAGCTTCCATGTAACTTTGTTGTCAAAATCTTACACAAGTATTTTACATCATCTTGCTTAATTTTACTAATGACTATACCTCTGCCATTGTATACTAAACCGGTGTTTTCAATCACAATCTTTCTCATGTTTTTCTCATTCAATGGGATTGCAACAACTTTTGATAATCCAGTCACATCATGAATTAGGTCTTTAGTTATGTCTATAACTCTATCTTCTAACCAAAATTTTCCATTATGTATCCTACTCAAAATGATCTTAGTACACTCCTCATCATCAAATTCATATTTCATAGAGTACTCAATGATTTCATTGTTTTCTAAATGTTCATAACCTTGTTTCACTGACATATCTGAGTTCTACAATTTCTTATATTCACCATTAAAATCATACTCCCTTAGGGTTTCATACTTGCATCCAAATATTTTTGAGGGTTCAACTAGATCTTTCTTATTTCTCGGTCTGTTCTTATCCTTAATGTTGTGAATCAATGACACATCCAAGATTATATCTGATTTCTTAAGCTGATTCAAGATCGTAGTCGAATAAATACCTTAAATTCACAAAATTAGGGCTTTCACTAGATCGACACTTCAAACTTCTGTAAATCACTTCCAAACATCTTTCTTTGATTCCAAATCACTTCTAATCACTTGATAATCAGAATAAATTTGATTTCAATCTTTTAACCCTTAGCATTTACTCGATTTGACATTGCATTCAATAATTTTGCTGCCAAAATGCCAAAAAGCTGATTCTGTAAACCTGCAACCATAAATCTTTTTCTGACCTCGCAAAACACAATATTTCCTTTTACACACTTAACCATAGCATTAGTATAACATAACAAACCTTCATCTAACTGTGCAAAACTTAACTCATTCAAAAACTAACTCTATACTAATTCTAAGTTCCTAGACTATAGAAATTTACATAATTTAAGTGGTTAAAGAAGGGTTAGATAAAGAGTCATCCTTACCTTTAGATACATTACCTTCCCAATTACCTTCAATGCTGAATATACCTCCTTGATCTATGCCTTTAACAAATTTTACTTCATCTTCATTGCTACAGCAACCTTTCTCTTTGTTTCCTGTAATTTTATTCCTTCTTACATAGTTTCTAGGGTTAAGGTTATGTTGATAACCTCCATTGTTCATTCTGCAAAATCTTGTTGTGTGTCCAATCTGGTTACATATCTGACAAGTGATTCCATTGGTTCCATATCTAGGTATTTGCTGATTGATTTGTGTCCTCCTATTTCTAGCAATATGTCCAATTTTGTTGCATCTGAAACATACTATTTCATTTCCTCTTTTCATGACTTCACTTTATCTCTGATCTACATTGTTAGTATTTCTAGGCATTCTTCTATTGTAATTATTGTCAATAACTTTAGATCTTCTACATTCAATAGCTCTATGTCCAAAACCATGACAATTATAACAATAAGTATTTAGAGGTTTGAATTGTTTACCTGTACAATCTCTCTTCATATGACCAATAGTATTACATGTAAAACATCTACCTTTGAATTCTCTTTACATACCTTTGGATTATTATTCTTGCTTTAGTGTTTCTTCTTACTTAGGTGCCTCTTCTTGCTTCGGTGATTCTTCTTGCTTAGGTGATTCTTCTTGCTTGTTCTCATCTAACTTCTTTTCTTCACTACTTTCACATTCATTCAGATGTGGTTTCTTGCTTTCACTAACTATCTTCAATATGTTAAATCCAAGACCAGTTTTGTCATAGAATGGTTTTCCATAAGATACTTTCTTATCAATCTTTTCACTATTTGAATATAGCCTCTCAAGTTATTGTTTAGATTGAGTCAATTCACCTTTCACAATTTTTTTGTATTTCTCAAGTTCATCATATTGCAGTTTGACTTTATCAAATTCAAATGTTACCTTGCCAAGTTTAGATTTCAGATCTTCATTTTCATTCTTTAAAATTTCATTCTTAGATCTCAAATTGTCATTTCCATCTTTCAAGCTAAGCTTCAAATTTGCTATCTTCAATTCATGTTTAAGGATCACATTTTCTTTTTCTAAGTCTTCATAATCTTCAACAAGAATTTCAGATTCTTTCTTAGATTTCAGATCTTCTATCTTACCTTTCAATTTGTCAATAAGATTTTTTGTATCATCATACTTCCTTTTCAAAGTGTTTCTTTCATCAGTAAGCATATCAATCTGCTCAAGAGCTTCTTCAAGACTCTTCTGTAATTGATCCATATCCATAGAGATCTTACTCAAGTTGCTAGGCTTTCCTTGAATGTTTCTTCTCCAAGTAACTATTTTTTGATACCAATTGTTAGAAATAGGAAACACTGAGAGGGGGGGGGAGGGGTGAATCAGTATTTCACAAACTTTTACTTTTTCCCACTTATGCATATAACATATTACTTTAATGCATACAAAGCATAAGAAACTAAATAGCATACACAACAGTAAATGTAAAGAACTCATAACACATGATATGTTCTCGAGGAAACCCTAGCCAAGGGAAAACCCCGATGGGGATGGTACCCACAAAGATCCACTAATCAAAAGATTTCCAGTTAAGGATGTTGACCCTGTTAGGAGCCTGTTACAATCATATATTGTATCAGTCCTGATTAACGGACTGTAGGCCTTGTTAGAAGCCTCAACCCTATTAGGAGTTGTAGATACAAAACTTGATTACCAGATGAGCTCATTGCCCAAACAAGTAATACAAATGTTTACTGATTACATTATGGTACTGCTTACAACTTCACATCAACAACTTTCACTGCTATCACAATTTACATATATTACATGTTACATTTCAAGTATGCTCGGTACATCTTTATTTATACAAGATAAAAACATAATATCTTTCTCTTGTTGGCTTGCATATCTTTATCCAAGAGTAAACATCTAGGATGTCATCTCTTTATAATATTAAGTCATTATTTTGATAGGCAAAATAATCCCTTAATTCATTTACTAGTTTTGTCTTCAAAACTGCATTGTCGGCTGTACTCTGTCATCGGTAAAATAGTCATAACTTTGTCCGTACTATCCTTACTCTTTTGCACACTGAGGTGGGGTATCCTTAGACACCATATTGTCTATGTTCAACTGCACAAACTCTGATCATGCTCCAGTGAACATCGCCAAAACAAACTATATCGGGTGCTCTGTCAAAATCACCGTTTCATAATTAGACAATTTTAGTCTGCGATCTTCCATACTTACTTTCCAGCTTATGCGCTCTTCATAGGGAACATATGTTTCCATAATGAAAACATCTATGTACATACCTCAGCAAAATTGCCAACAGTACTAACACATGTCAGTCCCAAGGGGCTGCGTGTGCAGTACCATAAGGTATTGACACACATTAGTCCCTGCAAGGGGCTGCATGCGTGACAGGGTTGCGGGATCGGTGGGTTGCCCCCTTATATTTATTAATTTTGATAATTTTGTTTTAGTGATTATTTTAATTTTGTTTTAAAAAGGTTATTTATTAATGGTTTATAGGTTTTATGTTAATTTAGTTTATTAATTAATTAGTTTATTTAATTTTAAATTAAATTTAGTTTATTTTGTTTTAAATGATTATTATTTGGTTATTCTAAATGGCTTCTATAATTATTATTATTTGATTTTTAAAGGGCACTTTCATTATTACTATTATTTTTGTTAAAGGTAATTTTGGTTAAAATTTAGTAATTGGTGGTTTTATTATAATGTATGGGTTTTTTTTGAAATATACTTATATATTTAAGATATTAAATATAGGTACTATAGTTATGTAGTTAATTAGTAATTTACTTTGCATGATGTTCGATCATTTGTGCATGTGGTTAATTAGGGAAATGTTTATACCTTAGACCTTAATTGTGAATGTTAAACCATGCCATTTGACTTTTAAGAGAATATGTTTTATTAAATTTAAGGGGTTAGAATTGTCAACTAGTGGGTATGAAATCCAGAGGCGGGATTTAAATATTTTTACCATGTTTTTTTGCCTTGCATATTCTGTTGTGTCAGTGAACTTGTTCTATGATGATTCCAGTTTTGCATGTTTTTGTCATCGTTGGAACTAGTTATTGAGATTTATGAGTTGTGTTAACTCAAAGTTATAATTGATCTTGTGAAACCCTAGGGTAGGTTAACTAAGTGTATAGGTGGGAAGTGACTTGTAATTGGTGTTGGAGCCCAGAAGTTTCTTCCAGGATATCCTATTACAAGTAGCTTAATAAGTCATAATTAATGACATTGAGAGTTTAAAATGAATCTAATAAGATATTATGTGCCTCGCCCATGCCTGAGTTCCTAATTGAGTTTTGACTAGGATTGGAGTGGGAAGATGCTTGCCCCCTACATGGACTAGATATGGCATAGTCAGTACCTATCTACATGAGAGGTTACTGATAGCACATATAGTCACTAGGGTGTCGAGGTCTTGAGAGACTACCATGATAACCTTAGAGTTGGATCATGTGATGAAACTTCCCTTTATGCATCTTAGGTTTCCTACATGTGTTGGTTGCCTCTGGTTAAGTATGTTGTACCTTGTTATCCTATTATACCCTTTGAGTTATAATCTTTCAGGATCTCTTCCTTAGCTTGTTTTGTTGATGTTTGTTATCTGAGTGGGATCTCATGTTATCTCCTTAGCACCATGGGAGTGGACCATTTAGGTTCCACGAGGTCAGGTGGGAGTGATTCTCTTACCATTTGAGATTTTGACATTCATGTACCATAGCTGGATGATCCTTGTGGCAGTTGATCTTTCTTGTTCTTCATTGATGGAGTTGTGTTCTTATTCTTCTTAGTCTATGTGATGTTGTAGCATTGTATCACTTATTCAAAGATATCATGGTGTACTCTATTTCGGTTATTGTATTACATACCCTATGACATGTGCAGTGGATGTAGATTTTATATGGATACATTATGGTGCTAGTTGTATTTATGTTATCTTTTATGTGATGTTGCATTTATTATTTAGTTGTATACATGGGATTTGTAATTATATCTAATCTAAATTTATTAATTAATTCTTATGAAATCTTTGTCAAGGAACCCTTGAGAGTTGTAATCTATGTGAGTTTTTTATTACTTGTATTGCTTCCGCATGTTTTGGTTAAGTTCTCCTAGGTTCCCTAGTGGGGCATTACATATAACACAAATTTCTAGTCTATTTAAGTCATGGTTTCCTTCTCTCTCCTCCAAGCTTCCTCAACATAACATGTCTTTCTAGTTAGTGTGACCATGGATTCTTGTTTCGTATTTGTTCTATGCTCTTTCTCTTTCCATGTGACCACTTATGCTCTTGCAACAATATTCTATGTGTGACACTAGTGTTTGGGACATTTTTTACATCAAGGTCTCTTCAAATAGTTGAATTTTAGCCTTTTTTTTTAGTAATAACCCTTTTGTTTCTAGTCTATTGTTTATGGTTTTTATTTTCCTCTTCCTTAATTTTTTTAATTTTTAATTTAAAAAAACTTTATGTGCCCTTGCATGTGGTTGTCCAATTTATGATCATTATTTTGGGTGCTTGTTCCATTGAACTTAGTGACATCTGACCTCTTTTTAGTCTTTCCCATGATTATTTTTATTTAGATCTTTCTTTACTTTAACATGATTATGTATTTAGGCTTATACTCCTACTAAAGTGGGGGCTAAATGTAGTGTCATGAATTGCATCTCTATGCAATATTTTTCTTAACTATTCTCTCTTTAAGCATGTATGGAATCTTTCATTTACTTTCATTATCCCCAACTCAATTCTACATGTAATTCCAACTTCCCCTCCAAAAAGGACATCAGGTACCACTTTGGGACTAGAGTTAAGGGGGAAAGGTGCCTTGAGCACCCCACTCCATGATATTAATGATCCAATTGAAACTATTAGGAATGAATGCTAAATATATCCTATGGGAGTATTGGCAGCCATTTTGTAGCAGTTGTTGTTGCATTCATGACTATGATTGTCATTGATGTCAACACAGTGATCTACTGGAGATTAGTAGAGAAGTAGACAATATTTTGATTAGCACACATGGGATATTGTAGATCAAGCTATGTGATGTTTAGGATTTACTCTTTGATATGTTATATGTTCATGGTTAAGAGTGCAAATTCAGGCAGTGTTCCTAAGTAGCAGTTTGTGGAAATCAGATGATATCTCCTAATCAGGTTAGAATATGGTTTTATGCAGTTAAAGAGCTATTGAAGACATGTTGATAGTGATGTGGATGATAGTGAAAACTTTGAGGTCGCACGAGTGAAGAATTATTCTAATTGGAAGTCGACAATTTTGTGTAATTTTTTATGTAACAAGTGGAAACTTTTATTTTGTAATTGGATGCCGACTCATTTGTAATTACTTGAGTGTCGTATAAAGGAAGGAATGTTTTTCCTTTTTGTAAGCAAGTGAGAGATGAATGGAATTGATAAAGTGAATGATTGTGAAAGTGAATTTATGAAGGAAGACATGCGAGGTACAAAGATCTGAAATTGAGATCTGGTGTAACAGTGAGTGCGGTTTAGCATAGTCAGAGAAAAGGTAACATTTTGTTGAGATGAGTAATGATTTGATATTATTCTGTTGAATAATCTAGAGATCAGTTGGATAGTGTGTTCAGTGATCTTTCCATTGAAGCTGTTTGGGCAGTGGGTCCTTTTGTCTTCCATAACTCCTAACAAAGTTAGAATCTTTTAGCAGGGATTCAAAATCTCCTAACAGGGATTCATATGTACTGAATGTATTCCATAAGAATCCTAATAGAGTCCTTCCTTTTGCAAGGAATATTCATATTAGTGCATCTTTTGTGGGCATCATTGCCACCGGGGTTTACTCTTTGATCAAGAGGTTCCCTAGTCAACATATCTTGTGTCATTGTGTTATTGTGTATGAATATCTTTCTATGGTTGGTAATTATATTGCTTACATGGTTTAAATCTATTGAAGTTGATTTATAATTATCAGATAATTGATTAACCCCCTATCTCATTTATCTTGGTTGACTTTACTTTCTAACAATTGGTATCAGAGCAGCAGCTCCTTGAAAGAAAAGTTTAGCAGCTTAAGGAGATCCATGGTGAATTTCAGGAAAGAAAGCTCTAAGTTTTGTTGGAGTAAATTTTGATAGATAGAAAGAAAAGATGAAGACACATCTACTATGTTTAGGACCAGATTATTGGTTGATTACAAAGAATGAGAAGACTATCATTGATGAGGATATCATTGAAACATGTACTAGTGATGAGAGATATCTATTCATGTGTAACATACTTGCTAGAGAAACACTTTTGACAGCCCTTCCAGAGAATGAGTATAGTCAGATAAAATGTTTGAAAACATCTCATGAAATTTGGAAAGCTTTACACTCTAGTTTTGAAGGTGATGAACATGCAAAGAAAGTTAGATTACATAATTGGATATGTGCATTTGAAGATATAATAATGATGGAAGATGAATTTGTTAGAAGATATATTGGTAGAATGTCAGAAATTATTGCAGGCATAAAATCTTGTGGAGGAAGAAAGACAAAAAATGAAGTTATATGGAAAATTCTGAGGACATTGACTCCTGCGTTTAAGTAGACAACATAGATGATTAAACAAGTTATACCTTGTACTTCAAACTTTACAAGAGAGACTCTTCTTGGAAGATTGGAAGCAACGGAAATGAACCTGAGGTTATCAGGAGATTTGCCTAGAATGGAGACAACATTCAGTGCTCTTAGTGTTCACCCTAGTTTGTTAAGAAGCATTAGTGTGAGCGGAGATTATGCTGGCAGTAGCAGATCTAGAAATGAAGAAGAATGAAAGATTGAAGAAGGTATTTCCTTACTTGTGAAGAGAGAATCAGACGGTAAGAAATTTTTTAAATGTTGGACTTGTCAAGAATATGGTCATTTTGCATCTTAATGTCCTAAGAGAGTTAAAAAGTACAGAAACAATTTCAAGCCTAGAATATCTAAGGAACATTATTATGCTAATGATGAAGATCTTGAAGCTAGTATAGAGAGAACCTTAAGTGAAAGTGATACTGAGAATAATGATGCCATAGGATTTGTAGCAATTAAAGAAGAAAATCCTGAAATAGATGTTAAGGAAGAAAAATCCGTAGTCTCTCAAGTTGAAAAGAAAGCTGATTGGATTATAGATAGTGCTTGTTCACATCATATGACTGGAGACATGAAAACATTCATAAAGTTTAACAATCATGATGGAGGAGTTGTTAGACTTGGAAACAATGCACCTTGTTTGATTAAAGGTATAGGATCTATTACTCTTGATGGGAAGACTAATACTAATGATGTTTACTTTGTGGATGGTTTGAAACATAATCTTTTGAGTGTTTGATAGTTATTTGATAAGGGATATCAAGTATGGTTTACTAAGAAAACTTGTGTTATAAAAGATAAAGATGGAAATTTGATTGGAACTGGATCTAGAACCAGAGGTAATGTATTTCAGTTGAATCCTACTAAGATGACATGTTTTATTACTAAGATTGATGACAATTGGTTATGGCACAAAATATTTTGTCATATAAATTTTGATAACATTGTGAAAATAAGTACTACACTTGCAGTAAGAGATTTGCCTAAAATTATGAAGCCTACTAACATGATTTGCAAGGAATGTGTGATGGCAAAATAGAAGAGAAGTTCATTTCCCAATAAGAAGTTTACATCTGTAGAGAAGTTGGAGATTGTTCATATAGATTTGAGCGGTCCTACAAGGACTAGAGGATTCTATGGAGAAAGGTATTTTATGATTCTTGTTGATGATTTTAGAAGAATGATGTGGATTGCATTTGTTAAAGAAAAATCTAAAGCATTTGATAAGTTTAAGATCATTAAGAATAAAGTTGAGAATGAATCTAAAATGAAAATTAAATGTTTGAAATCTGATAGAGGTGGAGAATTTACTTCTAGAGAGTTTAACACATTTTGTGAAGTAAATGGTATTAAGAGACAATTTTCAGCCCCTAGAACACCTGAACAAAATGGTATTGCAGAAAGAAGAAACAAATTAGTGATTGAAGCAACAAGAGCTATGTTGTTTGAGAATGATTTGGTGAAGATATTCTGGAGAGAAGTAGTGAACATAGAAGTGTATACAATGAGCAAAGTACAAATCAGAGCAGACACATACAAGACACCCTATGAATTATGGTTTGGACATGCAGCCTCAGTTAAGTATTTTAGAATTTTTGGATGTAAATTTTATATAAAGAGAGGTGATAATATTCGAAAGTTTGATCCTAGAAGTGATAAAGGTATATTTCTTGGATATTATTTGAAGAGCAAAGCTTATAGATGTTATAACAAGAGAAATAAGACTATTGTTGAGAGCGCAAATGTTAAAGTTGACGAAAAGTTCAAAATTTAGGAAAGAATGCTTGATTATGAATATGATGAAGGAAATCATCCTAAACCTAACACTGAAACTACTGAATTATTCTATGAAACTAAAAGTGACTTGTTGAATGAAAGCCACAGTGAAATCATTGAAGAGCCATCACCTGAAGTGAGATATGAGATAGTGACACCTAACAGGAACTTCTCAATGAATCATCCTGTTGAGCAGATTATTGGAAGCATAGACAAAGGAGTTCTAACTTGAAATAAGGTACAAGAATAGTTATGTTTGATTTCTCAAATTGAACCTAAATCTACTAGTGAAGCTTGTGAAGATGAACATTGGACTAAAGCTATGAAAGAAGAACTAGATCAGATTGAAAAGAACAAGACTTGGGAATTGGTCCCTAGACCTAAAGATAAGAATGTTATTGGAAATAAATGGGTATTCAGAAATAAGATGAATGAACAAGGAGAAGTAGTAAGAAACGAATCAAGATTGGTATGTAAGGGATACTCACAGTAAGAAGGAATTGACTATGAAGAAACTTTTGCACCAGTAGCAAGAATTGAAGCAGTAAGAATGTTTTTGGCCTACGAAGATTTTAAGAAATTCAAAGTATATCAGATGGATGTGAAGTTAGCATTTTTGAATGGAGAATTGGAAGAAGTCTATATTTAGTAGCCTAAAGGTTTTCCTTTAAAAAATGGACTATGGATTGTGGTATGAAAATTCTGATGATTTACCTTATGCACATATACAGATGTTGATTGGGGAGGTAGTGTTGATGATAAAAAGAGCACCGGTGGTGGAGCATTTTTCCTTGGAGAAAGATTGGTCTCTTGGCTAAGCAAGAAGAATAATTGTATTTCACAGAGCACAATAGAAGTAGAATAAGTAGCAACAACAAACAATTGCAACCAGATAATTTGGATGAAGTAGATGTTGAAGGATATTGGAAGAAATTTTGTTGAACCTAATGTTATACATTGTGGTAACACCAGCATGGTTAGTATGTCTAAGAACCCTATATTACATTCTAAGACAAAGCATATAGAGATTAAGTATCATGTAGTAAGAGAGAAATTTTTTGAGAAAGAAGTTAGACTTGAGTACATAAGCACAAAGGAGTAGATTGAAGACATATTTTCAAAGCCTTTTCCTAAGGATACATTTGAGTATCTGAGAGGTATGCTTGGGGTTATGCCCTAGCCTACTTTTGAGAAGTGATGCAGATTGGTTGCATCAATCCAATGGTATATGAGCCTTATCTTTCTTCTGGATTGGATGTTGGTACTTCCTCTATGGGGGAGTATGAGCTGAGTCATGAGGACTCTAGTGAATGTTTTTTCTGAATAGTGTCTTTTAACATTAGAGTTGTTGTTGACATAATGATGAAATTTCTATCATTGATGTCACTAGGGGAGAAGTGTACATTAAAAACCATTTGTACCATCTATTCGAGAGAACTAAATGGGAAAATGAAGCAACATTTGATTGATGAAGAGGATTTGAAAATATTTTTTTAGAGCAACAAAATTGCAGTATTGGATTCATGGAACATTGGATGTTTTTCATCTATGTTTCCATCAATGCCAATGGAGGTGATTGTTAGGAATGAATGCTAAATATATCCTATGGGAGTATTGGCAGCCATTTTGTAGCAGTTGTTGTTGCATTCATGACTATGATTGTCATTGATGTCAACACAGTGATCTACTATAGATTAGCAAAGGAGCAGACATTATTTTGATTAGCGCACATGAGATATTGCAAATCAAGCTATGTGATGTTGAGGATTTACTCTTTGATATGTTATATGTTCATGGTTAAGAGTGCAGATAGTAATTCATGAGCATTTTGGTGGAAGCAGTATTCAGGTAGTGTTCCTGAGTAGCGGTTTGTGGAAATCATATGATATCTCCTAATCAGGATGGAATCTGGTTGTGGGCAGTTAAAGAGAAGTTGAAGACATGTTGATAGTGATGTGGATGATAGCACAAACTTTGAGGTTGCATGAGTGAAGAATTATTCTAATTGGAAGCCAACAATTTTGCATAATTTTTGATGTAACGTGTGGAAACTTTTATTTTGTAATTGGATGTTGACTCATTTGTAATTACTTGAGTGTGGTATAAAGAAAGGAATGTTTTTCCTTGTTGTAAGTAAGTGAGAGATGAATGGAATTGATAAAGTGAATGATTGTAAAAGAAAATTTATGAAGGAAGACATGCGAGGTAGAAAGATCTGAAATTGAGATCTGGTGTAGTAGTGAGTGTGGTTTGCCACAGTCAGAGAAGAGGTAACATATTGTTGAGATGAGTAATGATTTGATATTATTCTATTCAATAATCTAGAGATCATTTGGACAGTGTGTTCAATGATCTTTCCATTGAAGCTGTTTGGACAGTGGGTCCTTTTGTCTTCCATAACTCCTAACAGAGTTAGAATCTTTTAGCAGGGATTCAAAATCTCCTAACATGGATTCATATGTACTAAATGTATTTCATTGGACTCCTAACAGATTCTATCCTTTCACAAGGAATATTCATATTAGTGCATCTTTTGTGGGCATCATTCCCACCGGGGTTTACTCTTTGATAAAGAGGTTCCCTAGTCAACATATCTTGTGTCATTGTGTTATTGTGTATGAATATCTTTCTATGGTTGGTAATTATATTTCTTACATGGTTAAAATCTATTGAAGTTAATAAAAATTATAATTATCAGATAACTGATTCACCCCCACCCCCCCTCTCAATTATCTTGGTGGACTTTACTTTCTAACAGAAACTATGTAACAATCACATTATTTAAGTGAGAGTTTTAAACTCAAATCACCATTCTTCAAGATTAACACCTTGAAATGGTTAGGAGAGTTATATATAATAAATCTATCATCCCCATTTTTTTCAAAAATCTCAAGTAAATTCATTCTTTTAATTACAATTTCACATTCCAAGTCCTCAAGATCAAGTATTCAACATTCAAGGCATTTCATCCCATAAAAGTATTTATTTTGGTAAGATTCAACAACCTTTATGCACTCATGCCTTGCATTATTTCATTTTATATTTTTGTGGAGTCATGTTATTGCATAAATATTCATGATTAGCTTCAAAAACAATTTCATGATCAAGATATAAGACATCTTTATTCTCAAATCTAGCCTCTACAACATATCAACACACTTTCCTTACAAGTATATTTTATTTCAATTTCAAGGTTAATTCCTAAATTGGGGCTTGGATTAGGAAAACCCATTTCTATACAAATTTTCCCTTCTTTTCTATGTGTAGGAACATGCAGTGGACTTGTAGAAAGAGCTATACTCAAACTGGGAGGAGATCTATAGTCTATACTTTATTGGATATAAAACTCTTAGAGTGGGGTGCCTCTATCCTTAGAGTAGGCCTAACTGTGAACCCCAATCCCCCTACTTCAACATGAAATTCATATTGTAGATTAGTTAAAGTTTGTATATTTTGTATCTTCTTCCAAATCTATCTGTTAGTTCTTAGTCTTCCTATGCATGCAGAAAACCACTATTTCATCCTATTTAGTCCCACATCTTACATTCTTCATTCGAAATTTCATATTCATAGTTCCACATAGAAAGGGAACTTTGAATTTATTTTTTCCTTGAGCAATCTTGGCTCTATTAGATCATTTTCTTTCCAATGTAAGTAGAAATAGATCTAACTTCCTATCTTTCCCATATTTGAGCTAGAGAATTCTATTTTCCAAACATACATACTTTAATAATAACATAATATTTATCATAGGTATATAGATGAAATTATCTTCTCAAGAGATATTCTTCAGTAAATTCACCATACATGTCGGAACAATGTGCACTCATTGGGAAAGCTTTCTAATAATTTTTGGGGTAATGTATATCTTTCCCTTATCTTCCTTAATAACATCCTTTAAATCAAAGGTAATGAAATTTTTAGGCTTATGTTTAGGTTTAGGTTTCTCAAAAAGATTAAAAATATTGTTGGCTATATCACACATATTATCAGTTTCCATGTTTGTAAAGTAGCTAGCCTCTATAATATTAGTAGAATGGGAAGGTAAATAGTTGGTGAATATTTGAATTTTTCTTGTAAGAGAGAGCTAAGATTTGTTTACTTTATAATTGACACCCTCCATAATTATTTTATTGTAATCAATAAGGTCTTGGATAATATATTTCAACCTAAAGCACTTTTCAGTATCATGACCAAGTTAAGGATGATATTGGAAAAAGGATTTGGGATCATGAGAAGCTAGCAATGGTTTGCAAGGATGAATAGGTTTGATAGGAGAAATTTTCAAAATAACAAAAAAAATAGACTTAAGAATAATATAATTTAAAGAAAAAAGGTGGATTAAAAGTATAAGGTTCAAATATAGAGGAGTCACACTTGATCTTGCGGATGCCTCTTGTGTTTTAACATGGTTTGATGAATTGTTATTATTCTTGATGAAACCTTTAATTGAATTTTTGAACTTTTGAAATGGTTATTGAGTGGTATCATTCTTATAAAAGAGATCCATTAATGTGGAGGGTATGTGCAGGATCATTATATGCCAAACTAGGCCCTTAAATGGCAATGAAAATTCAGAACATCAGGATTAGGCAAGTTGACATAAAAATTTGAAAAAGTTATAAATATTATATAAAAAATATGTAAGAAGAGAATTTGTAGAAAATTGAATTTAGTTTCTATGATACTAGGATTTTTTGAAAAATAATTATTCTATATGTTAAAAATTTCAAATTTCAATATAGTAGTACAAAAATTTCAGGAAAAAATAAGGTGTATGTCTGACCACCTTTAACACAATCGAATCATAATTCTTTTTTACAAGATTCAAGGTATAAGTAGTAGACTCCTGTCGAGATGTGACACATATTTTTTTGTAATTTTTTTCGAAGTAAATAATTAATTATGATTTTTCTTCTACAACTTTTCTAGAATACAAAAATTCTTGTGTCTGACCACGTTAACTTAGTCTAAAATTTATAAAATTGATTTTTTTTTTAATTTCTCTTGTGGTAGGAAAAGCATAGAATGTGACACATGTTTTGGATTTCAAAAATGTTATACAATTTGAAAGTTATAGCTATTTTTCAATAAGTCTATAAATTAGGACTAGAAAGATAACAAGTAGGTGTATGTCTGACCACAATTAAAGAAAATAAAATGATAATATTTTTTTATAAGATTCTAGATAAAAGTACTAGACTCGTGTCCATATGTGATGTATATTTGTTTGTATTTTTTTAAAGTAAATAATTAATTATTATTTTTCTGCTACAAATTCTCCTGAATATAAAAACTCCCGTGTCTGACCACCTTAACTTAGTCTAAACTTCATCAAATTGAAAGAATTGTTTATTATTATTGTATTAGGTAAAGCATAGAATGTGATGTATATTTCAGATTTCAAAAATGTTATATTATTTGAAATTTATAGTTGTTTTTCAAAGAGTCTATCAATCAGGACTTCTTTTTCACATCACCACTTTTTGGCATACCATGATCCTGCACATACCTTGGATGATTCAAATTGGCTCACTTGAAGATAATAATTATTAAGCAATACACACAATTGGGAAAATGATGTAAATTCAAAAAACAACAACTTATCTCTAATGTATTTTTACAAATTAGAAATGAAATTCTTTATATGTCACCACCAAGAATAGTATAAGCAATCTGAGCATGTAATTTTTTACATGTACTAATAAAATCAGTCACTTTCTCTTTAAATTATTATTTTTAATGAATCAAATAAATCAAAGTAATTTGAGGACCAATATTGTTTTAAAAATTATTATATAAATATATTAGCCAATTTTTAAAAAGTCAATAAAATAAGGAGGCAAGAAACAATACTATTGCAAGACCTTATCTCTAAATGTTTTAGGAAATAATTTACCCACGAGTCTATGATCATTTGAGAAGTCTCTAAAAAAAGTTTGAAATGTTTTCACATGATTCAAAGGACAACATTTTTAATTGTATATCTCTAATTGAGTAGTTTTAATTTATTGAGGGATACTGGTATGATTAATGTCTTCTTAAAGTAGCTTAACTATGCCACAACTTGGAATATTGAATTTGGATTGGGTTATGAAAGCCAACTATTTTTTGTATGGATGGGATGGTTTGAGCTAGGTTATTGATGTTTCATTTGATGGATAAGTTGGTATAGACATATTTGACCATGAAGGAAGTACAACATTGTGGGATATGGATGGAGCATTGAAATATGACAAAAAGAATTATGATAAATGGGTAAAGGAGATGTTTGGGTAATACATGGAAGACTCATAGAAGGAGTTTTATACAAGTTTTAATTGATATGGATTCCACCAAGAGTAATATATGTAGGATTGATGTTTTTTTTTCTAGATTTAGCCATGATAGGTAGTTTATAAGTAGGCACATTAGGCAAAAATATTGGTATAGGATCTGAATTGTCAACATTCATAAGATTATAGAATTTCATAGCTTCTTGACACAAATTTTTATAGGCATGATATTAGTATTACCAATATGATAAATTCCATTCAATACACCCATGTCATTTTAATCACTTTTTAATCATTCTCTTGATAGAAATATAGCAGCACCATACAACTGAGAGGTGGGGGTTGTGAGGGGAGTGGGGCAGGGAGGGGTGAATTAGTTGTGTCCTAGCCTCTTAAACTTTAACCACTTTGTAGATTTAAACAAAATAACATTCATCAAAGTGATAAACATGAAAGCACAAAATCACAATACCACATGAACACAATAACACCAAAATTTTTGACGTGGAAACCCTGTTATGGGAAAAACCATAATGGGGATGAAACCCACAAGATGATGTACTTTGTTAATACCAAAATACAAGGTTAAAGGTAAAAATAGAATACACATGCATTTAGACACACTTCCTAGAGCTCACTACTAAATTATAGAAAGAGAAGGCTTACTGCCTTATAGATCAACTTGGACAAAAATATAATTTGTGGATAATAAATAAGTATTTATGGACTGACTAATAGCATCTCCAATATGCTAATAAAATCCAATGAAGTACAAAAAATCTCTATCTTAATTTCATATTCCACTCATACCTCTTCACACGGTGATCAATAAATCATGCTCACATGGATTTTTTCCTTCATATTCACAAATGTTTACATTCTTTTATACATTTCATCAACTAGTTTCTACAAGGATGGCCCAGAGCCTAATTAAAATATATTAATTCATTATAACTTAATATACAATTTAATCCATTAAATATTGGCTAATACATAGCAATGGTCCAAAAAAACATCCTCGAATATGAAACAACTCCATAGATCAAGCCATGACTCATCACAACACATTACACCAACCATGTCAGCCAAGAGTGTAAAAGTAAAATTTGTTACACTAGAAACATAACTTGTGATCCTTAAATCAATGAAAAAATCATGTCAAGAACAAAAATCATGGTTATAAAAATGCCATAAACTTCACATCTTGAAATACTATCACATTGATCCACATAGATCTGAATGTTGTCATATTGTCTCTTTTTGAACACTTCTTGAACATTAGAATACTAGTCTCTAATGAACCACACACAACTGTCTCAAATCATTATACGAACCTCTACAACATGAAAAATATCAAGTACACATATTCCTCAACACTTCTATAGCTTTGCACTAACTGATCTGAAATATAGCAGCCTCACCAATCCTATCAACTCATTGAATATTCCTACAAAATATTTGCAATAATGTCACAACAAATAAATATGTTGGTATCAAGTAAAACACATCTCTCAAATGTGTGATAGTGATGAATGAAGAACATATTTATAAAATATCCAAACAATTCCATCTCTAACATTTATGACACACATATTTTATAAAAAACCAATCAATACCAAATAATACTTCTATCCCCTAGGATCCATATTCATTACATATTTTCTCTCCATAATACAATAGTATCTCAAATACATGACTACATATACCCTATTTTTCACATTTATTCTCTCCCCGTTTCACATCAATGACAAAGATCACACATATTTATAAAATACCCAGCAATGCAATGAAAATATGATCCCATACCTAAATAATATTCTATGACGATCTTCCAAAAGTATCTCTAACCACTAACCAATACTCCCCCAGAGGAGAAAACACCTTACATCAATCCAAGAAAAATAATGTCTCTATTAAGTACATTGGCCTAATGCAACTCAATGCATCTTAGTATATATTAGGAGGGGCTATCACCCCAAGATTACCTTGGAGATGCTCAAAAGTATCCTTTGGAAAGGGCTTCATAAATATATTTTCAATGTGTTCCTTAGTAGATACAAATTCCATCTTGAATTCCTTCTTATCTACCTTGAATCTCAAGAAATGTAGCACTAGATTATTTGATAATTTCATGAAATTGAATTATTACAATTTAAATAGTGATAGGATCATCAATATATACCCTTATATATTTCAAAATTTCCTTCATCCATACCACTTGTGCACAATTAATAAAAGAAACCACATATTCCACCTCAACAGTATAATGTGCTATGCAATTTTGTTTCTTGTTCATAAAATCAATCTCTTGTTAGGAATGAATGCAAAGTATTTTGGCAGTCACTCTATAGCAGTTGTTGTTGTATTCATGACTTGGATTGTCATTGAAGTCAACACAGTGATATTAGGGATATCAGCAGGAAAGTAGGTACAGTTTTGTTTTGCACACATATTGTATTGCAGATTGGATTTTGTGCAATTGATGGTATGTTATTTGGTGTGTTATTAACCTATGGTTAATAGTGCAAAAAGAAATATATTCATTCATGAGAGTTATGAGCATTTTGGTGAAAGCAATGTTTAGATAGTGTTTCTGTGAAGTGATTTTTAGAAATCGGAGGATATCTCTTAGCTGGGATGGAATCTAATTTTGAACAGTTAAAGCAATGTTGGAGACTCATTAATGATGATGTAGTTCATAGCACAAACTTTGAAGATATGTTTGGAGAAAGTTACAGTATCTGGAAGCCGATAGTTTTATGTGAAATTTTGTGTGTAGCGTGTAGAATTTATTATTTTTTAATTGAGGACTGACTCATTTGTAATTATTTGAGTTTGGTATATAAGAAGGAATTTTTTCCTTTTTTTAATATGTAGTGTGAAGGTTGAGATGCGAATATATGCATGAAGTGAAGAAAAGAGCTAATTCAGTGATGAAGGAAGACTTGTGAGTACAGAGATTTGGAATTGTGAGCTTGTGTAGCAGAGAATGGTTTTGGCACAGTGTGAAGGAGGTAATATATTTCATATTATTCTATTGAATAATTCTAAGATCTTTTGGACAGTGGGTTCAGAGATCTTGCCTTGAAGTTGTTTGGGCAGTCGGTCCTTCTGTCTTCCATAAACTCTTAATCGGGTTAGAATCCTTTAACAAGGATTCAAAATCTCCTAACAGGGATTTATATGTACTGAATGTATTTCATAAGACTCCTATTAGGGTCCATCCTCTAACAAGGAACTTTCATATTAGTGCATCATTTTGTGGGCATCATTCCCACCGGGGTTTACTCTTTTCAAGAGGTTCCCTAGTCAACATATCTTGTGTTATTGTGCAATTGTGTATGGTTATCTTTCTATGGTTGATTAGTACATTAATTATATTGTTTAAAGTAGTTGAATGGTTAAATTATTAGATAACTGATTCATGCCCCCCCCCTCTCAGTTATCTTGGGGATCTTTACTTTCTAACAATTGGTATCAGAGCAGCAGGTCCTTGAAAGAAAAGTTTAACAACTTAAGGAGATCCATGGTGAATTTCAGAAAAGAAAGCCCTAAGTTTGATGGAGTAAATTTTGATAGATGGAAAGAAAAGATGAAGACTCATCTATTGTGTTTAGGACCAAGTTATTGGTTGATTACAAAGAATGAGAAGACTATCATTGAGGAAGACAATCTAGAGGCAGGAACTAAAGATGAACTAGATCTATTCATGTGTAAAATACTTGCAAGAGAAGCACTTTTTTCAGCACTACTGGAGAATGAATATAGTCAGGTAAGATGTTTGAAAACATCTAATGCAATTTGGAAAGCTTTACATTCTACTTTTGAAGGTGATGAACATGGAAAGAAGGCTAGATTACATAATTGGATTTGTGCATTTGAAGATATCAGAATGATGGAAGATGAATCTATTAGAAGCTATATTGGTAGGATGTCTGAGATTGTAATAGGAATAAAGTCTTGTGGAGGTGATAAGATAGAGAATGAAGTGATATGGAAAATTCTGAGAACTTTGACACCAATATTCAAGTAGACAACACAGATGATTGAACAAGTGATACATTGTACATCAAAATTTTCAAGAGAGACTCTTCTTGGAAGATTAGAAATAGCAGAGATGAACTTGAGATTATCAGGAGAGCTACCTAGAATGGAAACAAAATTCAGTGCTCTTAACATTAGACCTACAAGAAGTACTAGTGTGAATGGAGATTATGCCAGCAGTAGCAGATCTAAATCTGAGGAAGATAAGAAGATTGAAGAAAGTATTGCATTACTTGTAAAAAGAGAACCAGATGGTAAGAAAATCTTTAAATGTTGGACTTGTCAAGAATATGGTCATCTTGCATCTAAATGTCCTAAAAGAGTTAAGAAGTATAGAAGCAACTTTAAACCTAGGAGATCTAAAGAATGTTATTATGCAAATGATGAAGATCTTGAAGCGGGAATTGAAAAACATTTAAGTGATAGTGATAATAACTTTGAGGAAATAGGATTTGTAGCAATTAAAGAAGAAAGTTCTGAATCTGATAAAAGGGAAGAAAAAGTATTAGTTTCTCAAGTTGAAAAGAAATCTGATTGGATTATAGATAGTGGTTGTTCATGTCATATGACTGGAGATAAAAGAAAGTTTGTTAAGTTAGATAATTATGATGGAGGAATTGTCAGGGTTGGTAATAATGCACCTTGTTTGATTAAGGGTATAGGATCTATTACTCTTGATGGAAAGACCAAAAATGATGATGTTTACTTTGTTGATGGATTGAGACATAATCTACTAAGCATTGGACAATTGGCTGATAAGGGTTATCAAGTTTGGTTTGCTGAGAAAACTTGTGTGATAAAAGATAAAGATGGAAATCTGATTGGAAAAGGATCTAGAACTAGAGGTAATGTATTTTAGTTGAATCCTACTGAGATGACATGTTTGATAACTAAGATTGATGATAGTTGGTTATGGCATAAAAGGTTTTGTCATATAAACTTTGATAATATTGTCAAGGTGAGCACTACACTTGCAGTAAGAGATTTACCTAGAATTATGAAACCTACTAACATGATTTGCAAAGAATGTATGATGGCAAAGCAGAAAAGGAGTTCATTTCCCAACAAGAAGTTCACATCGACAGAGAAGCTAGAGATTGTTCATACAGACTTGAGTGGTCCTACTAGGACTAGAGGATTCTATGGAGAAAGGTATTTTATGATTCTTGTTGATGATTTTACAAGGATGATGTGGATTGCATTTTTGAAAGAAAAATTTGAAGCATTTGATAAATTTAAGATCATGAAAAGAAAAATTGAGAATGAATCTGGAATGAAGATTAAGTGTCTAAGATCTGATAGAGGTGGTGAATTTACATCTAGAGAGTTTAACACCTTTTGTGAAATGAATGGTATTAAGAGACAACTTTCAGCCCCTAGAACACCAGAACAAAATGGTATTGCAAAAAGAAGGAACAGGTCAATAACTGAAGCAGCAAGAGCTATGTTGTTTGAAAATGATTTGGCTAAGACTTTTTGGAGAGAAGCAGTGAACACAATAGTATACACTATGAATAGAGTACAAATCAGAGAAGATACAAACAGGACACCTTATGAATTATGGTTTGGACATGCACCCTCAGTTAAGTATTTTAGAATTTTTGGAAGTAAATGTTATATAAAGAGAGATGATGATATAGGAAAATTTGATCCTAGAAGTGATGAAGGAATATTTCTTGGATATTCTTTAAAAAGCAAAGCATATAGATGTTATAGAAAAAGAACTAAGACTATTGTTGAAAGTGCAAATGTAAAAATTGATGAGAAGTTTAAAATTTAGAAAAGAATGCTTGATTATGAATCTGATGGAGAAGCACAACCTCAGCCTAACATTGAAAATGCAAAATTATTTTTTGAAACTAACAGTGATTTGCTGAATGAAAGTCATACTAAAGAAAATAGAGAAGAAAACAGAGAAGAATCTATAGCTAGAACAAGATTAGTAACTATGACACCTAACATGTATATTTCGAGACATCACCCTATTGAGCAAGTTATTGGAAGTTTAGATAGAGAATTTTTTACTTGAAATAAGGTACATTTATGTTTGATTTCTCAAATTGAATCTAAGACTACTAATGAAGCTTGTGAAGATGAACATTGGATTAATGCTATGAAAGAAGAACTGGAGCAGATTAAAAAAAACAAGACATGGGAATTGGTCCCTGGACCTGAAGACAAGAATGTGATTGGAACAAAGTGGGTATTCAGAAACAAGATGAATGAACAAAGAGAAGTGATAAGAAACAAAGCAAGATTGGTATGTAAAGGATATTCACAACAAGAAGGAATTCACTATGAAGAAACTTTTGCACCTGTGGCTAGACTTGAAGTAGTGAGAATGTTTCTAGCATATGCAGCTTACAAGAAATTCAAAGTGTATCAGATGGATGTGAAATCAAAATTTTTGAATGGTGAATTAGAAGAAGAAGTCTACATTGAGCAGCATAAAGGTTTTCCTTTGACACAAGAAGGAGATATGGTATGTAAGTTAAAGAAAGCTTTATATAGATTAAAATAAGCACCTAGAACCTGGTATGCAAGATTGGATAAGTATTTATTGAAATTGGGATTTATAAAAGGAATAATAGATAGTAACTTATACACAAAAGAAATTGAGAATGGTTTGTTGGTTATAGTTATATTTGTTGATGATATTATCTTTGGAGGAGAAGATGAAGCTAGTGACAAATTTGCAGATGAAATGAAGACAGAATTTGAGATGAGCATGATTGGAGAAATGAAATATTTTTTGGGATTACAGATAACACAAAGCAAGGAAGGTATATTTGTAAGTCAGACTAAGTATTTGAATGACTTATTGAAAAGATTTGGAATGAAAGATTCTAAACCTATTGGAATACCTATGGTAACTGGACATAAATTATCTAGCAAAGATGAGACACCAGCAGTTGAGCAGAAAAAATATAGATCTATGATTGGAGGATTGCAGTGCTTGACACATACAAGACTTGATATAGCACATTTAGTTGGGATTGTAGCAATATTTCAAAAAGAACCTAGAGAATCACATTATGCAGCAGTAAAGAGGATACTGAGATATCTGAAAGGAACAATGGATTATGGATTATGGTATGATAATTCTAATGATTTTACTTTATGTGCCTATACTGATGTAGATTGGGGAGGCAGCATTGATGACAAGAAATGCACCAGTGGTGGAGCCTTTTTTCTTGGAAGAAAATTGGTCTCTTGGTTAAGTAAGAAGCAAAATTATACTTCACAAAGTACAGTAGAAGCAGAATATGTTGCAGCAACAAATAATTGTAATCAGATTATTTGGATGAAGCAGATGTTGAAGGATATTGGAATAAAGTTTGATGAGCCTGTTGTTATACATTGTGATAACACCAGTACAGTGAGTATGTCAAAAAATCCTGTTTTACATTCTAAGACTAAACATATTGAGATCAAGTATCATGTTGTAAGAGAGAAAGTTGCAGGAAAAGAAGTAAGATTGGAGTACATAAGCACAAAGGAACAGATAGCAGATATATTTACAAAACCTTTACCTAAGGATACATTTGTGTATCTGAGAGGTATGCTTGGGTTTATGCCCCAACCTATTTTTGAGAATTGATGTAGATGATTGCATCTGTCCAGTGGTATATGAGCCCTATCTTTCTTCTAGATTGGATGTTGGAACTTCCTCTATGGGGGAGTTTATGAGCTGAGTCATGACGACTCTTATTATTGTATTTTTTTGAAAAGTGTCTTTTGACATTAAGTTGTTGTTGACTTAGTGATGGAATTTCTATCATTGATGTCAATGGGGGAGAGATATACATGAAAAACATTGTGGATTGTATGAGAGAGCTGAATAGGAAAACGAAGCAAGATTTAATTTGATATTTTGCAGTGATGTTGCAGTATTGGATTTTTGGAACATTGGATGTTTTTCATCTATGTTGCCATCAATGCCAATGGGGGAGATTGTTAGGAATGAATGAAAATTATTTTGGTATTCATTCTGTAGTAGTTGTTGTTGCATTCATGACTTGGATTGTCATTGATGTCAACACAGTGATATTCTGGATATCAGTAGGAAAGAAGGTATAGTTTTGTTTGGCGCACATGTTGTATTGTAGATTGGATTTTGCATAGTTGATGGTATGTTCTTTGGTTTGTTATCAACCTATGGTTAACAGTGAAAAAATAAATTCATTCATTCATGAGAGTTATGAGCATTTTGGTGAAAGCAGTGTTTAGACAGTGTTTCTGTGAAGCGATTTTCAGAAATCGGAGGATATCTCTTAGCTGGGATGGAATCTAATTTTTCACAATTAAAGGGATGTTGGAGACTCATTATTGATGATGTGGTTCACAACACAAAATTTGAAGATATGTTTGGAGAAATTTACAGTGTCTGGAAGCTGACAGTTTTATGTGAAATTTTGTGTGTAGCATGTAGAATTTATTATTTTGTAATTGAGGACCAACTCATTTGTAATTATTTGAGTTTGGTATATAAGAAGGAATTTTTTCCTTGTTGCAATATGTACTATGGAGTTTTAGATGCGAATATATGCATGAAGTGAAGAAAAGAGCTAATTCAGTGATGAAGACTTGTAAGTACAGAGATCTGGAATTGTGATCTTGTGTAGCAGAGAGTATGGTTTTGGCATAGTGTGAAGGAGGTAATATATTTCATATTATTCTATTGAATAATTCTAAGATATTTTGTATAGTGGGTTCAGAGATCTTGCCTTGAAGCTGTTTGGGTAGTGGGTCCTTCTGTCTTCCATAAACTCTTAACCGGGTTAGAATCTTTTAACAGGGATTCAAAATCTCCTAACAGGGATTTATATGTACTAAATGTATTTCATAAGACTCCTATTAGGGTCCATCCTCTAACAATGAACTTTCATATTAGTGCATCATTTTGTGGGCATCATTCCCACTGGGGTTTACTCTTTTCAAGAGGTTCCCTAGTCAACATATCTTGTGTTATTGTGCAATTGTGTATGGTTATCTTTCTATGGTTGATTAGTACATTAATTATATTGTTTAAAGTAGTTGAATGGTTAAATTATCAGATAACTGATTCAACCCCCCCCCTCTTAGTTATCTTGGGGATCTTTACTTTCTAACATCTCTTTCCTAAGAAGAATGCACCACTACTTGTACTTTTTATGTCATCCACATTTCCATCTCAATCAACATTAGTAAAAGCACACAATGTAAAATCATCATCCTTATAATACCATAATCCATAATCAATTGTCCCTTTCAAATATATGAATATCCTCTCCACCTAATTAACACAAGATTCCTTTAGTTCTACTTGAAATCTAGCTACCATATATACTACACTCATACTGTTTGGTCTAGTTTGCTTTAAGTAAAATAAACCACCAATTGTGGACTTATATCTTGTCTAATTTATATTAGGAGAGTCATCAACTTTTGTCAATTTACAACCAGTCACCATAGGGGTTCCAACATGTCTATAACATTCCATTCCAATTTTTTTGAACAATTCCTTCACATACTTAGACTAATAAATGAAAATTCATTTTTAAGATTGTACAATTTACAAGCCAAGAAAAAATTTCATCTCACCTATCATAGACATCTCAAATTCATTTTGAATTTCCTTAGCAAACTCTTTACTCAGTTATTCATTGCCTCCAAAAATGATACCATCAACAAAGACTTGAACAATTAAGATTTTACCCTAATTAATCTTGAAATAAAAATTACAATTTACTATACCTTTGTTGAATCGAAGATTCAAAAGATATTTGTCTAACTATGCATACCATGATCTAGGGGTCTTTTTCAAACCATACAAATATTTCTTCAAATTTCACACCATATTTTCTTGAATTATCAAAGTGAAACCATATGGTTTCTCGACATACACTTCTTCCAAATCACCATTAAAAAATGCAGATTTAACACCCATTTGATATAACTTAAAATTCTTGTAAGTAGCATAAGCAAGAAATAATCTTACTACTTCAATTCTAGAAATAGGGAAAAATATTTCTTCATAATCAATACCTTCCATTTGTGAACATCATTTGCAAATATTTTTGACTTTATTCCTTACAACTTCACCATCCACTAGTAAATTTGGCCTCAAATTTCGACCAAGAATTGGTCAAAATTTTGACCGAAATTAGTCGAATTTATGACCAACATTGTCGTCGGTCTTTTTTTGTCAAATTTTTGACGTACTTATAATCAGTCAAAATTTTGACTAAAACATAGGTCAAAAATTTGACTGAGTCCATGCTCCAAAATTGTCATCATTTTTTTATAATGGTCAAAATTTTGACCAATTGTCAAACAAATTTCCACCTAGGATTGATCAAAATTTTGACTAGTGGCAACAAAAATTTCCACCAAATGTTGGTCAAAATTTTGACGAAAACATCAAATGTTTGACTGAGATGCTATACGTTCGACGGATGAGATGGTCGAAATTTTTGACCATTCAATTGGTGAAAATTTTGTTAGTTTGGTTGAAATTTCGACCATTCTTTGGTGGAAGTTTTTGGTGGCATTGGTCAAAATTTTGACCAATGCTATTTTTTTAAAAAATAAAATGTTACATACGTAAGGTGCATTTAGATTTCTTTTCATTAACCTATGATTCATGAGTAGTGGTTTACATGAACCCATCTCTCATGAGAATGAATGGAACAGTTACCACTCATTGGCTCTAGGTGATGCTTATGGAGGTGAAGCACCGAGACTTCCCGGGAGGTCATCCATCCCAGTACCACTCCAGCTTGAGCACGCTTAACTATGGAGTTTCCTCCATGGTTAAACCCACTCTGCTTGCATCCTCATTTGCAAAACCTTCACCAAGTGTTATGCCTTATGAACCATTCATTAGAAAGCCCCTTAAGCTCATCAATTAATAAGTAGGAGATATTTTCCACAGCAAGTCAAATTGTGATATTGCTATCAACATTCAACTATGTAGTTTTTTGAGTCAAACTCATTGACCTGTGATTCATGAGTAGTGGTTCACATGAACCCATCTCTCATGAGAATGAATGGAACACTTAGCACTCATTGGCTCTAGCTGATGCTCATAGAGGTGAAGCACCGGGACTTCCCGAGAGGTCACCCATCCCAGTACTACTCCAACTCGAGCGCACTTAACTACGAAGTTTCCTCCATGGTTAAACCCACTCTACTTGCATTCTCATTTGCAAAACCTTCACCAAGTGTTGTGCCTTAGGAACCATCGATTAGAAAGCCCCTTAAGCTCATCAACTGGTTCATAAGGCACAACACTTGGTGAAGGTTTTGCAAATGAGAATGCAAGCAGAGTGGGTTTAACCTTAGAGGAAACTCCGTAGTTAAGTGTGCTTGAGTTGGAGTAGTACTGGAATGGGTGACATCTCAGGAAGTCTCGGTGCTTCACCTCTGTGAGCATCAGCTAGAGCCAATGAGTGCTAAGTGTTCCATTCATTCTCATGAGATATGGGTTTGTGTGAACCACTACTCATGAATCACGGGTCAATGAGTTTGACTCAAAAAACTACACAGTTGAATCTTGATAGCAATATCACAATTTGACTTGCTGTGGAAAGTATCTCCTACTTATTAATTGATGAGCTTAAGGGGCTTTCTAATGAATGGTTCATAAGGCATAACACTTGGTGAAGGTTTTGCAAATGAGGATGCAAGTAGAGTGGGTTTAACCATAGAGGAAACTCCATAGTTAAGCGTGCTCAAGTTGGAGTGGTACTGGGATGGATGACCTCCTGAGAAGTCTCGGTGCTTCACCTCCGTAAGCATCACCTAGAGCCAATGAGTGATAACTGTTCCATTCATTCTCATGAGAGATCCATTTGATAAAGCTTGGTGAAATAACTTCAAACATTTTGAAGCATCTATTGGATTCTGTCACCCAAAAGGAAGATGGATTTCCCAATTCAGAAATTCCCAGCCACCATCTTTAATAAATTTATCTGGATCATCTGAAATGGTCTTCAAAATTGGCCACTAGTTCAAGTTCATTCTACTTTCATAATACTTTATATCCATTGAGTTTAGCCATTCTTTGATGCCATCAAGAGAAGATTGAGGAATAACATCAATGCGGAGTACATCCCGCTTGAAGTCTTTGAAAACAATAGCCATATCAAATGCCTTTTTCCCAAGTCCTACTCTCTCAAGGTTAACTATCTCAATCTCACTAATGGTTATTACTAAGAAAGGCAATTCCACCAACTCTACCAAATAGTTTACTGTAGGAACAATAAAAGCAGAGGCTTTGAAAGGAACTCCATGAAAACCTAGCTCTCTAAATGGTATATCAAACTCCAGTTCAAAATCTTTTAGATGAGGCTGCTCCCATAGCTCTGTTACTTGTTTAACAAACCCTTCAAACTCTCCATTGATTTGATTTTTCCTGTCCCTCTCTTGCTGCTCTTCCTCAATTTCATCAGGATCATACATGGACCTTCTTGCCCCTCCTAAAGTTTGGACCACGTCCATTACTTCCACATAAAACTGGACATCATTAGTCTTCTTAGTTCCCACCATAATATGGTTATGCAAATGAAAATGAAGTAAAGTAATCATCTCCTTCTCTGCTGGCTGGAAGAATGCATGTTTAATATTTTGATACATGATATTAGCTCTCTCTTTTTCTCTCATGGTTGAATACCGAAATCCATTATAGTGGGCCTCCAGAGTTCTAGTCATCTTTCTTCCTCTTCCACCAAATGTCGGCCCGATCCACAAGTCTGCCAACCTAATTGGCTTTGTTTTTGAAAGCTGAAGTTTCTTCTGAGTCACCAGTGTAGGTCTCTCTACCTTTTCAGACTCTATCATAGCTACAGACTGTCTGTGGGATTTGATCATTTGTACCACTTGGTTGATGATGCAAGGGCATCCAGCAGGGCACTTGAGCCCAGGAGTGGAATGGCATTCAGAGATGTTCAATTACAATGTTAGACTCAATATTCAAAGCAAAATTCATAATCAAGTCTAAAGGTCATTGTAATGTAATAAGGAATAATGCTATAAAAGAAATGTAATAAGTGAAAATCCCATGTAATGAGTCAAAATGTCATGTAATGGTCATATAGGGTTAAGGTCTAAGTGGTTTTAGGTTTATAGGCATTAAATGGGTCCTTGACAAAGAATAGTCTCAATGACAGAGACAAAGGATCAGTCTTCAAAAAAGGAGCATTGATTAAGGATACATTACCTTGAGACTGAGATCTTAAAAAGGTTGCAGTCAAATGGAAGATTACAGTCTCAAAGGAATATAGGAGAAATGTTTGGAGACAAAACAGTGACAGAGGCTTTACTCAAAAAATGCATCCAAGAAGGTGAGTACTTGGAAGATGGTTTGCTTCAAGGAAGTTAGAATTCTATTTCCTCAGTTTGATTGTTACAGTAGAGGATAGAGAGCAGCTGTTACAGGGTTCTTTGCTCTTGAGTAATTTGAACCTCAAAGGCAGAGCTCTTCTCATCTCTTTAACATTACAAGTGGCTGTTTAAAGAAGATTTCTAGGTTTGGATGGTCCATAGTAAAATTTCCCAAAGAGTGTATCGAGTCTTCCCACATAACATTTTAAGCTTGATGGGAACATAGGCAAAAAAAAAGTTTCTAATTAGATTTTAACAAAATTTTAGCCCTTCCATTATATTCATATTATTTAACATCTTCATAATCACCACTGTAGCTTGCAAGGTGATTCATCAAATTAAAAACAAAGCCTCCATGGCTTCTTACAACCTTTGAGTATTGTAAACTATAAGTAATATTCAGTAGAGAAATATAGCGAGGTAAGTGAGGACATTCTTCATTATAAGAATGAAATGATAGACAAGGGTAACTCTCAGGTTTAGTCTTTAACCATGCAAACTGTAATTGTAGAGACCGGCCTGGTTATTACCATTGACATTCAATTATCTATTGAGCTTACGAGCTTGGAGAAGAGAACTGCAAACTGCAACACCCTCACCAACTGTAAGAAATAGCCAATTTGGTCACAGAATTTCAGTGAACTTTTCCTTTTGAAGATTCTCCATGAGATCTGACCCAGGGTTGCTCAATGCAAGCTAAAGATCATGTATACTCCTTGTTAGTATAATTCACATTGTTTACAATACAAAATAGATTTTTGTTAAATTTTGTTATAACATAAAGATAGTCACACTTATTTAAAACTTGTAAGCTTGGTGAGCACTTGGATTTTTATTGATTTATATGTAGGTTCTAGGCCAGTAATGAAACAGTATGCAATTTAAAAAGGTCAAAGTTTAGAGTTTACTGTTTAAACCAAAATTCTATGAAGTGTTGATATAGTTGACATGTTTTATACAGAGTACATACTGCTGAACACATTTAAACAACACATTCTAGGCTTTCATTTCTTTGGTTGATTTATTAGGAATGCTTTTACTTAATTCAATAAGACCCACTTATTAAATTTATTAGGAATGCTATTACTTAATTCAATAGTACCCACTTATTAAATGATTTTAGATGAATGACATAAACAAATCAAAACTTAAAATAAATTGTTTAAACCAAAATAATATTTTTTTCAAACCAAAATTATGATAATAGTTACCTGAAGGCCTTTCAGTTCAATTATTCTCTTGAGCTCTTTGAGCATTTTGATTCCACTAGTGTCAACAGTGGTTACAGCTGCATAAGCAAAAAAAGAGAATGAAAAGCAACACCAAAGTACAATACAAAACAAACCTGCTGGAGTTTGACCATATACAGCTGTATATCTAAATCCTAGAATAAAGGAAACAAGAATGGTTGTATATGATAAAATTAGGGTGCATTTATTCCATTTTATTCTGCTCCATAGTTTTGTTACTAGAAAATTGATTACAAGTGAAGGGAAATCCTTTTACAAAAAAGAAATGATGCATCAAATATGTAAGCTTTCAGAACTTATGGCCCATATCTATAATAACATACTACAAAGTCTCTTCCTTCAGCTTGGCAAGATGCTCCTCTTCATCCATTATCCATCTCATTATCCTGCGTACATTGTAAACTTTATTAAGGTCCCCAATAAACAATCCATGTAATGAAGACTGTGGATTAGAGATGTGTCAAAGCAGAAGAGCTCAGAAGAGAAGGGTTATGGTGAATGGGTGCTCATGACATTTCTATTGCTTGGATTACTCAAAACATCAAATAACAAATAATATATAAAGTTATAAACTGTTAAGGGGAGGGAGAATAGTAGTCATATGGACTATCTTCTTCAATATCAAATACCATCATGCAATTCATTAAAATATTATGCTTAACATAATATATTCTAAAAATGACATTTTTGAAATTATACCAAAACTTAATCTAAAAATGACTACTATTCAAAAGATGAGTTATTCGAAAGATGGGTTATTTGAAAGACGGGTTATAAATAATTGAATCAAGCATGACTACATTCAGGAAGCTGCATGACTGAATTTAGGAAGCTGACCCTACACATAGGACATTCATTATGTCTATTGAAAAATAAGCTTTTAAAATAAACATAGACAAATCACCTTTCTCTTAAGTAGCTTGAATTGGAAAAATAGATTCAAGCTACAATGCTTTGAATTCAATAAAAACTTAGAATTAAATAATATTTTGTAGCTTAGCAATTTAGGAGTGCTGGAGTGATTACCAGTTGTGATGTAGCAAGATGTGCATGAACCTTCAATGTTCATCGTGTCAATGGCAATCATCTCTTTATTGCCATCAATATTGTAGTTCTTGAACAGTGAAAAAGTTCTGCCAACTGCTATTCCTTCCTGTACGGGAATAATTCAAATCAACTAGAGGTAATAAATTACTAGCCAATGAACATAATTATAAATCTTTGATGAGTTGATCTTTTAAACTTTTTTCTTGCAAATTCCACCTTTTAAGGAAAAACACAAAATTGTTAGATATAGCCACTAAAAGAAAAGATCAGAATGAAAGGAAAAATACTGTACCAATTAATGATATGAAAAAAAAATAGTGGGATAAACTTAGTTCACTTATGATGTTCCACCTTTTACGTATGGTGGGCCCGAATATATGCAATGTTAGGTCATAAAGTTTCTTATAAAACATATCATTTCCTGCAAAAAATGTCATGGGATAATCAATCCAAAACTTGTTATGAATAGGTAAATGCATATTACAATATAAAAAATAATTATTTAAAGTACCTGGAATCTGAGGACATTTTATAAGCATTGATTCATTATTGTCAATCAATAATGACGTCTGCGTCGCACCCGTGCTAGTAACATGGGTAGATCCAAGAAATGGTGGTGAATTATCACCAATACATGCAGATTGATCAGTATCTGGTGTACCAAGCGGTGCCACCGGGGTATCTCCTACTCCAAAAAAATAATCCACTATGTGATGCACCCAAGATTAAAGTACACTAGATACTAATCAATCTACATGCATTGGTGATACCCACTTGATGTCGCCTTTGGTCTCATCATCATAAGAACATGACCCCCCATTAGCAAGGAAATATTGCATGCGTTTGTCAAATTTTTTTCTAATCTTTTGCCACATCAACCTACACTGAGTGGTCAACAACAAGATCCATAGGTACCTGCAATCATAAAGTTGATAAATACCAATAGTTGGCGTAAAGAAGGAAAATACCATAAACAATAACATTTCAAAAATGACTAAGAAATATATATCTGATCTAGAATTTAAAGTAATAAAGACAGAAAGAGTAGAGATAAAGCAATCGTGATTAAATAGTAATCTTCAAAAACCTATGTTGTTAATCTTTCCATCATACAATGTATTAGGATTTATTGAAGAATATAAACACAAAAAAAAATTGACAAGAAAATAATGTAGCACATAGACTTAGAGTCCCTAAATCTTCAACAAAATATGGAATGCAAAGCCAACACAATGAATTTCCATTTCTCAAGCATAAGAAATTCAAGCTTATTTCTCATGGAACAGCACAAGATAGAAACAAAGATGTATAGGAAAACATAGTGTGGTATCAATGTACTAATCTACCCCATAGGCACAAAAGAGACATACTAAAATACACCCATAGTTCAATTATTAAGTGTTATTTTTATCTTTTCAAATATTTGAAAAATGTATGGCTATCAAATACAAAGCTTTGTGCTCAATAAATAAAAGGTAAGGTTTTGAACATGTAGATCCACTTGTTATCTGAGGTTCGAATACATCGTAAACTCAAGTGAATTAAACTGGAACTCCTGGAGGGGAATTGGATTTCTATTTCAGCACAAAATAGAAACATGATGAGAAATGATGAAAATGTTTTATTTTTCACTAAGCATAAGATATAGAAACTAAAGAAAAAGTGCCACCATTTTATACTAAAATGAACTAAAACAGTCTTTCAAAATATGAAGGCAACAACAATACTTACGGATAGGGACCATAAATCTTTACTTGACGAATATGGGTATCCTGTCCATTTTGATGATTAGACAATACAGCAAGCTGCAACATAAATGTTTACACAAATACATCCTTGAAATGAATTAACAAAGGAAAATCTCTAAGTCTAAGAAGAATGGAAAATGTTTAATTAAACAAGATCACCATCATGAAAATCTGTAAGTCTAAGAAGAATGGAAAATGTTTAATTAAACTAGAGATGTTACCAATCTCTCTTGGAATCTGACCAACGAAAATAGAGTCGTACAAGCTTAAATGCCTTAAATTGTTGAGCTTGTGAAAGTGTGATGGGATGGCAAGAGGAGGGAAGAAGGCATTGTGACTGAGGTCCAAGTGCTCTAGATAGTGTAGTTGGAATAGTCTCCCATGAAGTTGCCTCCACGTCATGAATGGATAGATTATCTGATCTTGTGCGGTACCTCTTGTCTTGGCTCTAGCAATGGCTGTGCTGGTTTCAAAAATTCTAATTTAGAAATGTATAATTCTATTAAAATAAAAGCATTAAAAATTTGACTATTTCCAAGAAAACATAGATTGAAATGAATGTTGAAAACCATACCAGAAATATGAAGTATGTTTCTACCATACTTCTTTGCCGTATGAGGTGAGTTTAAAACTCATATCAAGCTGAAGAATCTCAAGCATAGAGTAACAAAAAGGAATGATAATAAGACACCTGAATGTGAATCTAGATCAAAAAATCCTCCATATGCACCACTGCTAACATGTACATGATCCCACAACCATGTATTTCTTTGTATCATAATGATCTAATGCAGGAGAATAGAGAAGCTTGGTGAAGGAGTAGTGTTGGATGATAATTTGTTGATGGAGGTTAAGCCTGAACAAACACCAGTCATGTTGAAAGTTGGGTGC
The DNA here is from genome assembly GCA_027943335.1 of Chamaecyparis obtusa. Taxonomy (NCBI): domain Eukaryota; kingdom Viridiplantae; phylum Streptophyta; class Pinopsida; order Cupressales; family Cupressaceae; genus Chamaecyparis; species Chamaecyparis obtusa. The sequence goes on from BSBK01010445.1 coordinate 133,388, forward strand.
TTTGTGATTGAAGAGGTTTGGTGATGGATTACCTATAAGGGGGTCTATAGTGAGGTGTTTACATAGTTAGTTTGGCCTGGAGTTGATGGGAGGGGTCCTTTTGATCAAACCCTCATGGTATGTCCCTAAAAGCAAGGGTTTGGTGGAAAATGAGTTAAGTGAAGGGTGGAGACTCGGTGAGTTGGAAATGTGTCATTTCTCAACCTCTAGAATGACTGTTTCAGCCTTTGAGTCTTGGGAGCAAGTGGAGTTAGGGGTTGCTATGTAAAAGTGGAGAATTAGGCCTGGTGAGGATAGGCTAGGGGTATTGGATCTTGGGTATGGTCCAAAGGAGTATAGGTTGAATCTTTCAGAGGATTTAAAGAGCCCAAATGGGTATTTAGATAATATTTGAGTTTACTTAGTTGTTTGGGGAAAGTAAGAGGAAAAGTCAATTTAATGACTGGTGAGGGCTACAAGCTTCAAGGACTGATTGTGTGTGTTGGATAGAAGATGGGTTGTCCAAATCAAATGGGTTGTGGGAATATGGTGGATAGGTCATAAAAAGATTTTTTGTGAATTTAAAATGAAGGTTGGATTCTTGTGTGAAGGTTTGGTGTTTGAGAGAAACTAGGTACACTTGGGAGTCAAGGCATTGAGGGATATTGAGGTAAAGAAGCAATTGCAAAGTGGAGTGGATTTGTTGTCTGAGGTAATCAATATGGATGCCACACACCAGTTCTACATTAGGTTGCAAGCAAAGTGGGCTTAACATTGGAGGAACCTTTGTAGTAAAGAGCACTTGAACTAGAATAATATTGGGATGAGTGACCTGTTGGGAAGTAGCGTTACCTAAAATGAATCAAGGTAGTGAACCTATTGCAGAGGAGTGTTTGGTTGATATCATAAAGTCAAGAACTTCTTATTTATCCTCGAGTTGAACTCTAGTTCATTGAGTGGATTCCAAGACGTTGTTGAATCCTTGAGTTGAACAGGGTTCCTTAAGGGGATATTAGAAGGCTCTGCATCAAAAACTCTAAGCTTGTCTTTAAAATTTGAGCTTCACTTGGTTTTGAGAATAGTTTAATATTCTCTACTAAACAAGGCCAACCACGTGAAGGTGGAAGCTCATTTGGCCCCTCCCCCCCCCCCCCTAACATCACTCTAAATTACCCATTAACATTTAATAACATTCATTTATTCATTCATTCATCCGGCATTTTTGAAATATAACATTCAATCATTATAATCACATGATAACATTCATTAACACATAAAATTCATTAACACACAACATTCATAAATAATTCATTAACACATAATTCATTAACACATATTAACACACATCATTCATCAACATTACTAGTACAAAATTACATCCATTAAGACAAAGTTCTTTCATTAGCAATAAATGTTAATTACAATCATTTCTTTTTGGGTTTCTTGCTATTTTTTTTAATCATATAATTTCTAAGAGGAAGATCAATGTCCTCATCATTCCCCTCCTCTATTGAGTCTAATCCCAACGTGTGTCTCCTCCTCATCTGTTTAGGAATAGGAGGCTGCTGCGCTGAAGGGGGGTCTGTTACAATAACTACTTCATGAGTTAAATTCACACTTTTATATTATTGAATTACAAGTATTTATGTAAGTAAAAGAACTATAAATCAAAAAATTAATTTAAAAGAACAAAACATAGATTTTCTTTACCTGAATGTGCCACATGATCTAGATGGTGATCAGTCTGAACATCCTCCGGCACTCATTCAGCATGACCTGATTCTGTATCCTCTAAAATATACACAAAAATGTTACACCAAGTTCAATTTAAGATGTTAAATTATATTAATAATTACATAATTATTTTTAAATAGAAAATGAGCACCTCCTTGGACAGTATGATCCACATCAGCGGCTTCATGATGCGGCGCTGTAGGCTGCATTGCAATGTAATGGACATTATTATCAAATTGATTGTTGCTCAAGTATTCAATTTCTAATATATTTTTTGGCATATTTACCTATGCACATGATGCAGGAGACTCTTCGGTTGGGCCAGTGGAAGCTTGCCGTAGGCGTTCAGCCATGCCTTGATAGCCTTCCTTGAAGGCAATTTTTCTGTGTTCTTCTGTGGCCTCTAAATTAAAATCAGAGCCCTGCATTTTTTGATTAAAAAAAATTATTTGCATTTTATAAATAATTTTTCTCTGCAATTCATTTACTGCTACTTACAATGCGAGCTTTAATTTTTGAATATCCGCCAGTGCCAAGTCTGTGTTGCCCAATCTTTTCCAGCCTGGCCTTTGTTGCCTTTGAAGTGTCCTGCAACCTATGAAAAGTTTGAAAAAATGGTTATAAAAACATGTATATGGAATAACAAATGAAACTTTGAAATGTTGAACACATTGCCTTCAATGGTGAAAATGTCTAAAACATCATACCAAGATATTATATTGAAAAATGATGATTGCATTCAAAATTTAATTATCATCTCAAAAGTCCATGCCAAACACCTTATCACTAGTAGTTAATACTATTGCATACCTTCTCGCATTTGTTGGCGAAACTCCTTTTTTGAGCATCCGCTTTCTCCTTTGCATCTAAAATAAATTCACTCCAATCCCTCGCTTAAATAAAGGGAGGATGCTCATACTTTGGGTTCTGGACGAGACTCTTTCTATATTGGTCCCTCACAGTCTTAAGGTGTTTGCAAGCTCTTTCCAAAATTTTCTTCTCATCAAAAATATTATTGCCGAACTCATGCTGTAAATATTTGATGAGCTGATCTTTTAAACTTTTTTCTTGCAAATTCCACCTTTTAAGGAAAAACACAAAATTGTTAGATATAGCCACTAAAAGAAAAGACCAGAATGAAAGGAAAAATACTGTACCAATTAATGATATGAAAAAAAAATAGTGGGATAAACTTAGTTCACTTATGATGTTCCACCTTTTACGTATGGTGGGCCCGAATATATGCAATGTTAGGTCATAAAGTTTCTTATAAAACATATCATTTCCTGCAAAAAATGTCATGGGATAATCAATCCAAAACTTGTTATGAATAGGTAAATGCATATTACAATATAAAAAATAATTATTTAAAGTACCTAGAATCTGAGGACATTTTATAGGCATTGATTCATTATTGTCAATCAATAATGACATCTGCGTCACACCCATGCTAGTAACACAGGTAGATCCAGGAAATGGTGGTGAATTTTCACCAATACATGCAGATTGATCGGTAGTAGGTGTACCAAGTGGTGCCACCGGGGTATCTCCTGCTCCAAAAAAATAATCCACTATGTGATGTACCCAAGATTAAAGTACAAATTATGAAATCATAATTAGCACAAAACCAAATATAGTAAAACAATGATTTACTAGATGCCATAGCCCTTGAAGGCATTGATGTTTGCATGGCCCTTGTGGTTGACATTGCACTCGACAATCTTCTATGGGCAACCTGGCTAGTAGGAGTCTCCTGCAATTAAGGACCTGAACAATACATTGTTAGCAAAGACATTTTCAAATAATAAAAGTAAGAGTTAACTTGAGAAGTTTTTGAATGTTCCAAAGAAAAAATTCCTTGTAACTTGTCAACTAAAGGATTATTTTACTTGAGGCAGCCAGAGGTCTACTAGTACCAGCCTCATCCGCACATTGTCCTTGACCAGGTACTAGAGATTCCATAAAATCCTACAACAAGAACACATATTACATATATTTTACTTCACAACATAAAAGAGTATAAAATATTAACCTTTATTGAAATTTTGTTATAACTAAAGATTCATTACTACTTACTTGATACCGATGTCCAAGTGCTTTCAATTCAGTTAGCCTCCTGAGCATCTCCTCACTTGGATTTCTTTCATACAAAATGTTAATTATATCTTTATTGATTTGTTTCATTTTTTTCCTTACCATGATTATAACATTAGGTGAATCTACAAAAAGATCATCATCATCAAGGGTAGCTATTGCCTCTACTATCGAGGGTGCTTTTCCCTTATCCTGAACATCAAATTGTGATAGGAATATCAGTAAAACTATCATAAAAACTCTAAAACCATAAATAAAATAACGTAATAATATAACATTTTTCAACTATCTAATTTGTACAATTTTAATAAGGTTTACCTTTGCTGAAGAACAAGTGGGAGGAGCATCCTCGTGGCCTCTATCATGTGTGGGATCCATATCATCCTGTGACAAAGATTAAATATAAAAACTTTAGCGAACTAAAAGCAATAGACTTAGCAAAAAAAAACTTGTTAATAAAATAGTATATAGTACTTACCACCCTCATGATAGTAACTTTGTTTGTATCTATGTGATTTAAATGATAATCTATTAGCAGTTCTTCCCCTGCACTTATTTATTTTATTGCACATACAAAAACTTGATTCCCCTCGCGCACCTCAAATATGCAATTGGGTTGCTTATTAGTTGATGAAGGTCGCGTACTATTTATAAAACCTACAATATTACCTATTGCTTTTGGTCTCCCATCAATGTACATTGCAAATCTTTTACTTTGATCATTTTCTTTCCTTTGTCTATAATTAGCTGATAGTGCATACCTACGCATACTTTTTTTATATTGAACAATCTGCATCCAATCATTGTAATTGTAACATGGACTGACATACTTGAACAATTCAACAACTCTATTGTAATATACCTTTATCCCATCCATGGAAAATAGGCCCAAACCATGTAATGAGGATGGAGCAATGCGATATATCCTCTCATTAACACAAAAATCAATATTAATTGGAGGTAGCTCATTGGGTACCCATTCTTTCTCAATGTGTGTGTACCGAAAGGGCACCTTGATGTCGCCTTTGGTCTCATCATCATAAGAACATGACCCCCCATTAGCAAGGAAATATTGCATGCGTTTGTCAAATTTTTTTCTAATCTTTTGACCTCTAGTTGATCTCCCTGCTTTAGTCGTACTACATGTAGAACTTTCATCTAGCATTCCCTCATTTCCCTCATTCGATGTAGATAGATCTGACAAGTACCTATTTGGTGGGTGCTGCAATCCATCAAATGAGATATTGCCACATCAATATATATAGAATAATCAAGTCGTGACCCATACGTACAGTTCTTCTTTGTCTATACATGAGAGATATAAAATGTACTAGGTTGAAAGTGATTATATATTATATTTCTATATGGTTCTTTGTCTATATATACATTATATGATTATATAATATGTCTATTTATAACATACGTGCTTAGTGATAAACAAGAAGAATATAAGAAAATTATGTCTATTTATTGACTTATACCTGCCGATCCATGTCACTATGCATGATCCACGCCAAAGGGGTCAAATTTACTGCATATGTTAATCATTTATCTTAAGTTAGCTAAATATTACATGATACGTATGCTACAAATAACTTAGAAGATAACATGAACAATATGCAACATTGTAAACATGAACAAATTTACCTTATGTATGGAATGCAAGATCGTCAACAGAAGGCCGGGGTGACAATGTCTGTAGTCAATTGCCTATTTGCAAAAAGGGTGATAATCAAACACAAATATACATGTATCAACAGCAATTAATTGAGCATCGTAAACAAAAAATTGGTAATTATAAATCACATATGTCGTAATCATTAGAATTGAACAGAATAAATATGTAACCATTACAATTTAAAGCAAAACATAAATATGTAATCATTAGAATTGAACAGAATAAATATGTAACCATTACAATTTAAAGCAAAACATAAATATGTAATCATTAGAATTGAACACAATAAATATGTAACCATTTCAATTATGTCATTGATCATCATCATCATCATCATCATCATCATCATCATCATCATCATCATCATCATTGATGCAGGAGCATCCTGGGTGTAAGAGCAATCTTGCATCACCCAAAAATATTTTTGTTTTTGTATTCAATAAGGGCTATTTTGTGTAGAGCTGCTATTTATGGAAAGTTACTATTTTTGGTAATTTTCGTATGTGCTCAGAATGATCTTATTTCTTTCTTGGAGGTTCATTTTGGTCATATAAGTCTGCCAGTAAAGTTTCATTGCCAGATCAAGTGTATATTGGAAGATATTGAAGATTTTCGGTATTGGCAGCAGGGTACAGAAACTTTGAACTCAGTTTTGAAGGCTTTAGAGGCCCCGGATGAGGTTGAAAATTTGAGTGACGGGTTCTTGCATAGGTCAAGCCTGTAGAGCACTTCATGGCGTTTCTGAAATGGGGTTATAATAGCCGATCGGGTCAACTGGTGATGACTTATGGTCTTCGAAAGTTGGGCCACCTGAAATGGCAGAAAATAATTTTTTTTAAAATTTCTGTTCGGGTTTCAAAGGTCATCTTGAGCCGACTATGATGTAATAAAATGTAAAATAAAATAATTCTAAGTTTGGTCGGCCTTATTGGCTAAAATTATGGAACCTTCCCAGGCGGTGGAAAAATTGCCTATATAAGGAAGGCTGTATTATTGTCTTGGGAGTTTAGAATAGTTCTGGGTAGTAGATTTGGGTATTGATTCGAGGCTTTGTCCTACAGAATATTGTAAGGGAATGCCCATGTGGCTTTGCATATTGTAATTTTGAAAGTTTGTAATTTCACATTTGTGGAGATAATAAGAAGCCAATTTTCTGTTCTTGCATATTATTGTTGTTGTTTCTCTATTTCTGTTATGTGTTTGTGGTATTAAGGGGAGCACCCTTCATCAATCATCATCATCATCATCATCATCATCATCATCATCATCATCATCATCATCGCCATCACCATCGCCATCATCGCCATCATCGCCATGATCAACAGCATCACCGTAATCATCATCGCCATGATCACCATCACCATCGTCATCACCATCATCATCATCATCATCATCATCATCATCATCATCATCACCACCACCATCATCATCATCATCATCATCATCATCATCATCATCATCATCATCATCATCACCACCACCATCATCATCATCATCATCATCATCATCATCATCATCATCATCATCATCATCATCATCTACTTCTTCATCATCTTCAGTATCTTCTTCTTCCATAACATTATACTTTATCGGCCTTCCTCTTGGATCATGTCTAACAACAAATGACCAACCCTGTTTATGTGGAACCTCTGAGTAAAACACTTGCTCACACTGGCTTGGAAGAACATAGGGCTCAACTCCAACTAGCTCAAATGACCTTGTATTAATCATTGTAAATCCATTATCATGTTGAATAACAATTCTATCTAGATCATTTTGATTCAGTCGTAGCCTGTACCATTTGATGACAAATAGAACTACTTTGAAGGAGTTAAAGTCACACTCAATTATATCATCTAAGATGCCATAGTATTGATTTTGAGATTGTTGAGGATGTAGGTCATTTCTAGATGATATATTGGTGACCTCGAAAACTGCACTTATCCCAAAATCACAAGTTTTCTTTGTATCATCCAACTTTTTTATACGAAATTTGTGGCCATGATAGTACATAGCTTTGTGGTGCTTGACCTGCAATTTTTAAAGTGTGTAAATTATTTGTATCATGAGTTGATATGAAACATACGAGTCATGATCATTAATAAATTTGTACGTACCTGTCCATCTCTTAAACCATGTGCTAGATCAATTACCATTGGAGTAACATTGGGATCTCCATTATGATGAGCTTCTCTAACCAATGAAGCAACACCTTCCCATATTAATGAGCAACTATTTTGTTGACATCGTTCAATCCATACCGTCATCCAATCAAGATTGTTTGCAATATACAAATGTATTGCATCCCATTCTTGACCAGTTGTATCAAAAACATCTTAGATTTATTGCATCCGACTCTCGACCAGATTTATAAGAATTAATTAACTACAATAACATCTTAGATTTACCTCTCACTTTCCTCAATCTACCTTTGCCCATCAAGTGCTCCCCTTCAAATTTGTTAATGGAGTTGGGATCCCAAATACGATCTACATGGATCTTTGCTGCAAACTTAGGAAGATATTCACTAATGTACACCATGGTCTGGTATACCATATATCCCTCTACCATAGAACCCTCAGGATGTGCCCTCTATCGAACCAAGTCTTTCAAAAATTTCAAGTGCCTCTCAACCATCCACATTGACCTAGTTGGTACAGGTCCGCACAATTCAATCTCCTCAACTTGATGTAAGAGGTAATGTTCTTGTGCATTGAAAAAAGTTGAAGGTAGACACTTTTGCATTTCACACATAAGAAGAGGAATTTTTCTCTTCCAGTAGTTTATATCTTCTTTATTTATTTCTTTAGATGACAACCACCTCATGTATTTTCCAAGATCATATATAACTTGTTTGACACCATTGGCAAAGTGGTGTGGGAGAGATAGAGGTAGAACATACTGCAATATTTGTAAAATGATCTGGTCAATATTTTATAAAAGAATGCAATGAAAACCACATGCAGTATACAAATATATAGTGAATACAAAGTAATATGAATTACCTTAATAAATATATGCCAATCGTGTGTTTTCATCCCTGGCCCAAATTCACTTTTCTTTTATATGAGATCATTTATGTTCACAGCAAATCCTGTAGGAAGTCATATTTTCTTTATAATTTCTTTTATAGCATTGCTCTGCTGCTCCGACAATAACCATGGAAGAGCACTTGTATCAATCTGGTCTCCATTTTGATTGGATTGAATAAAATTTTTCATTGCATGGTTGGATTCTTCAATGTCACTGCAAATTTTGATGATTTGGTCTTTGTCACGCCTTCCATCCAATATTTTCCATAATGTCTCTGTTACATTCTTTCCAATATGCATAAGATGAAACAAATACACGATTGGGAGTTGCTCGTAGTACAGCAACCTAGTAAATTGCGTAGGATAATTTTTGAGTCCTTTTGGAAGTTGGTCATTGATGCCTTGACGACCTTCACAAGCATCAATTACATCATCAGTAAACAAAACACAATATCAAAAGATAAATTTGAAACAAAACCCATCAGATGGAATGACATTACCTCGACGATTTATTTTATTGTATGCCAACTTCCATAGGCGAGGTGTCATTCTCCATGGCTTTGATGTAGTCTCTTCTTTCCCATTGAAAAGATGTTTTTTAGTAATTCGGTACTTATGATTTCTGTGGAGAAAGTTTCTATTCTCATCGAACACCTGCTTTCTCAAACTTTTTGAATGATGATATTTTGTCTTTGGACCACAAACTGGACATGCAAATTTTCCCTTTGTCTAAAGACCTACAAGATCATGTCTAATTGGATTAAATGTGTTAACTTTGTGTTAGCACTATAACATACCAAAAAAGAGGCGTTATGAAGAGAACATACCATAAAAATGTGTTAGCCTAGGGGCATCATGTATTGTCCATACAAGCATTGCATGGAATTGAAATTGTCTTTGTCCTATTGGTCTAGAGATGTCATACATAGTGACCCCATTCCATAACACCATCAACTCATCGATAAGGGGCTCAATATATACATTGATATCTTTAACTTGGTACTTACCTAGTTGAATGAACAAAAACATTACATAATTATTATGACCATTTTGATGGATTATTAATAATAAATTAATTTAGATGACCATTAAATCAAAAAATACCTAGAACAATCAGTGACAACATTATGTGCTCCCTCTTTATGGACAACCAAGGAGGAATGTTATTGTTGATAACAAAAATAGGCCACACCGAGTAAGTAGATCTCATCTCTCCAAATGGATTGACACCATCCGCTGCCAATGAAAGCTTGAGATTATGAGGTTCTTCTTTAAAGTGTGGCCATTTTTCTTCTATTTCCTTAAATGCCGAGCCATCTACAGACATTCGCATAATGTCATCTTGACTTCTATTGCGTGCATAGTAATCCATAAATTGTGCCAAGCTATTGCACTTGAATAATCATTGCGGACGTGGAATAATGGGAATATGTCGAAGAACCTTGCGAGGCACCTTTTTTGTTATTCAATCTGATTGATATCTACTAATATGACAAATAGGGCATTCTGTTGCAAATTCATGCTATTTATAATATATAATATGATCGTTCGGACATGCATGTATTGTTTGATATTCCATTCCAATATCTTTCATAATGGCAGATAATTCTCAGTACGAGCGAGGTAGCATGTTTGATGGTGGTAACAAACACTCACCTACCAACCTACGACCAAAAATATAATTTGTTAATTTAAAGAATATTAATTGCTACATGATTCATCCAATATTAATTGCAAGGGAATTACGACTAAAATAATGAAAAAAGATGACATACCTTAACATACGTGTCATTGCTACATTGGATAAACCATTCATAACCTTTAGGTTCACCAACAACAATACAACGGCAAGAAGAGTTGTTTCGGAGCCTTCATATAGGGGCTTGTGTGCCTTCTCAAGTAAAGGTACATCAAGCTCTGCATCATCATCATCATCATCTTGATCATCATGATCATATGATCTTCTTCATCATCGTGGTCTTCTTCCATGATATCATTACCTTCTACTTCTATGTTCACACCTCCATGTTCCCTCGTTTGGAAATCCACATTCTCCAGATTGTCATGGTCCATAACATGAAATTGAGGGATGTTTACCTATATGAAAATGATGACCTTATATTAACCATGATCATGTTGTCATCATCAAATCATGTCTTATGTATTTTATAAAATATTAAAATACATACCAATGGATGAAATTCGTTTCCCCCTTCAATGTAACCATGTTGCCTACAATGTTCCTCAGCTGTTTTGATTAGATATCTTCGATTCTTTAAGCCCTTACAAAGTTGCAAGGAAAATAACATTTTCCATCACCCTTTCTTTTTAAGTTAGACCATAGTCTAGCAATTGTCTCCCTATTTGTTTGTGCATTGATATCGTCAGACATGGTCTTTCTTGAATGGAATGACTCGTTGGTGGAAGAAGGATGATTTGTTTGCAACCTGCTGATAAAAATCGTTAGTGAACAACCATTTTCTCAACCATTTTAATATCGAAAACATCATATGAAATATCTTTATCATTTAGATTTTAATGCTATATTTTAACTTTTAATCAAAATTATGTGTAATATAAGGACCCTATATCACCATTTTACTGAGAGTCAAGCATCAAGTCATCGGTAAGTTAACACAACTTGATATGAAGATCTGAAGATATTTGATACTTCCATCATCACCCATGACATAACTCTCAAGCCTAACATAAAGTCATTCATACAAAAGTAGCAACCTATTAATTTGTTGATAGAACCCTTAATCTTCAAGAAAGTTCAAAAGTTACTTGCTGCAACGATAATTTTTCCTATTCACCACTCCACTTGGGTGGAAAATTTGGTGCATGTACAGAAGAAGCAAGAGGAGATCTGTGTTAATTTTTGTAAGCTTAAAAAGGTGTTAGATTGGACACCCTAAGCCTCTGCATCAATTTTATGAGTTCACCTTTCAATAATGTTGAAGTGAGGTATTGGGCCCTCGAGAAATAAGCTTTCAGCTTGGTTAGATAATTCAAGAAGTTTAGACAATATATCTTGAGAAGCAATATATATGCCATTATGCTTGACCAAGTGGTCAAGAGATTGGTTATGTAGTCAGATTTGGGAGAGTGTCACGAGAAATAGATGGCTATTTTGCAAGAGTTTGATTTAGAGATGCATCCTATGGGATTGGTTTAGAGATGCATCCTATTTGATTTTTGAATTTAGCCACTAGCAGTTCAAAATTTGAAATGTATGGGTCTTTGACCACTTGCATTCTTCAAAGGTGGCCATGACCTTCCGAATGTAACAAACTAATCAAATAGTGTTAAGGTTTTCTTTTAAACCTTTGTATATAAAGCGATGATGTCAAGTTTTCTTCCTGGTTCTTTCCTGATTGAGCTCTTTTTGAATCAATTTTTATAAATATAAATATATATAGTGGTTCTTCCACTTTTGTCTAAATAAAATAAAATAAAACAAGATACCCTATAAGAAAAGATAATCATCTCCATCTTATCTACATTGATTCTTAGAAAATAACATACTACACAATAAAAAATAACCAATAAATGATAATCATCTCCTTCTTATCTATGTTGATTCTTATCTCTTTTATATATAATCAATTTTAGAGAATGAAATAGTATGCAATAAATGATAATCACCCCCCTTATGAAAAACAAGATAATCATCTAAGTTCAATATTCTAAAAAACAAGATGCCACTTGCAATAAAGTGACCATCTCCCTTCTATGTATGATGATTCTATAATTGAGTAAACTCTAATTCACAAGTAAAAAAATTCATACTATAATTTAGAAGGTCTAATTCACAAGTAAATAAATTCTTGGCAGCTTGTACATAACAAATTTTTAAAAATATATTGCACATTGAATCAATTTAAACCCAAGATGTATTTAAATTAAATTAAAAAATATATTCAAATTTAGATAAATCAACATGATAGATCATCAATATATCACTAAGTCTACAATAAGCAACATTTTGTTACTTAATTCTTCCTTTGTTAACCCCATCTTCTCTTCTATGAAACATAATAAACAATCACTAACAAGCTTCTAACATCTTGTATGTTTCCATCTTCTGCAATGACTACAAAATATCTCCTACAAAAAATTCACACAAAAAACTCAAGTATAAAAATTAGAAGCACTTTGAACCTAGATATATATTAAATACTTTTGGAGGAGTTGTTTAAAGCTAACTACACATGTAAATGTGTGCACGATAAAAATGTGATATAAATAAACATACCTATTTTAGTGGATTTTGACATATAGTCATAATAATTAGAAATATTGAAAATGAATGTCTTCAAAGATTTTATCTTTGTCGTATACCTATGCAAAGATGGATGCAAAATATTGAAGCATATCAAGTATGCAATCTATTTGTCAAATGTTAAAAAAAATAATAGATCTTTTAATCTCAAATCTATAAAACATCACATATCCCAAATAATAACCAAATACAAATTATAATTTTTTTTCAAATATGGGACAATTTACTCTTAGCTTTTTTGGATAAGTATCTTGCTGATTTTTGGTTCCTCATGCCTCTCTTCTTTTTAAATCCAAAGACCAAGAAGGTAAAAGAAAAGAGAAGAAAAACCTACATCATCTCCATTTTTATTTTCTCATTTAAATGAAAATGAGGACTTTAGCATTCTCACCCCACAATTTGGAAATTTCTAAGTAGGGAGTAAGTGACTACTCCACTAGACTAAGCAGGATAAATGGATGCAAACACATGAATCCTTCCATCAATTCATAGATACATTAATTGTTACAATATTTTCAACTTGAAACTAATTAAATAATTTAATATTTTATCTTTCATTTGTAATAGAGCTCTAGTCACCTCCATCAATATATTAATAATTAGAAATAAATTTTCACACATATACTTTGTGCTAGCTCTTCAAATGAGGACATTGATATGCCTGCAAAGATCATAAATATAGTCATTGCACATATGCTAACAAATACTAAGCAAGGTTCTTATAAATATGTCTGTAATCAAAGATTCTTGCCTCTATTATTTGGTAGGTATATCTGCCTTTCTCATCATGCCCAGTGAAATGAGGACAGTCTCTCTAAAGACAACATGATAATGTACACTCACTGTAAGGATAGTCACAAATGAGGACAGTCACTGTAAAGACAACATGATAATGTACACTCACTGTAAGGACAATCACAAATGAGGACAGTCACTCTAAAGACAACATGATAATGTACACTCACTGTAAGGATAGTCACAAATGAGGACAGTCACTCTAAAGACAACATGATAATGTACACTCACTTTAAGGATAGTCACAAATGAGGACATTGATCTTATAGTGAGTGTACATCATCATGTTGTCTTCATAGTGACTGTCCTTATGTGTCATAATATTAGAAGTTCACAAAATTATTTTTGTGAACTATAATATTATTTTTGTTTTGTAATTTTTGTGACCTTGTGTAATTTCACAAAATGAGAAGTTCTCACAGTGACTGTCCCTTGTGTAATTGCCACTTGAATGAGGACAGTCACTGTAAAGACAACATGATAATGTACACTTACAGTGCATGTACATTATCATGTTGTCTTTAGAGTGACTATCCTCATTTGTTGAAGAAGAAAAGCATTAATGTGGCTGAATAGCAATACATTCAAGTGGAAATTACACAAGGGATAGTCACTGTGAGATGTCCTCATTTGTGACTGTCCTTACAGTGAGTGTACATTATCATGTTGTCTTTACAGTGACTATCCTCATTTGTTGAAGGAAAAAAGCATTAATGCGGTTCAATAGAAATGCATTCAAGTGCAAATTATACAAGGGACAGTCACTGTGAGATGTCCTCATTTGTGACTGTCCTTACAGGGTGTGTACATTATCATGTTGTCTTTACAGTGACTATCCTCATTTTTTGAAGGAAAAAAGAATTAATGTGGTTCAATAGCAATGCATTCAAGTGGAAATTACACAAGGGATAGTCACTGTGAGATGTCCTCATTTGTGACTGTCCTTATTGTGAGTGTACATTATCATGTTGTCTTTAGAGTGACTGTCATCATTTGTTGAAGAAGAAAAGCATTAATGTGTTTCAATAGCAATACATTCGATCAAGTGGCAATTACAAAAGGGAGAATCACTATGAGATGTCCTCATGTGTGATTGTCCTTGTCATAAATGAGGACATCTCACAGTGACTATCCCTTGTGTAATTTCACAAAATGAGAAGTTCTCATAGTGACTATCCCTTGTGTAATTGCCACTTCAATGAGGACTGTCACTATAAAGACAACATGATAATGTACACTTATAGTGAGTGTACATTATCATGACAACATGATAATGTACACTTACAGTGAGTGTACATTATCCTATTTTCTTTAGAGTGACTATCCTCATTTGTTGAAGAAGAAAAGCATTAATGTGGCTGAATAGCAATACATTCAAGTGGCAATTACACAAGGGACAGTCACTGTGAGATGTCCTCATTTGTGACTGTCCTTACAGTGAGTGTACATTATCATGTTGTCTTTACAGTGACTATCCTCATTTGTTGAAGGAAAAAAGCATTAATGTGGTTCAATAGCAATGCATTCAAGTGGCAATTACACAAGGGATAGTCACTGTGAGATTTCCTCATTAGTGAGTGTACATTTTCATGTTGTCTTTAGAGTGACTGTCATCATTTGTTGAAGAAGAAAAGCATTAATGTGGTTCAATAGCAATACATTTGATCAAGTGGCAATTACACAATGGAGAATCACTATGAGATGTCCTCATGTGTGATTGTCCTTGTCACAAATGAGGACATCTCACAGTGACTGTCCCTTGTGTAATTTCACAAAATGAGAAGTTCTCACAGTGACTATCCCTTGTGTAATTGCCACTTCAATGAGGACTGTCACTATAAAGACAACATGATAATGTACACTTATAGTGAGTGTACATTATCATGACAACATGATAATGTACACTTATAGTGAGTGTACATTATCATGACAACATGATAATGTACACTTATAGTGAGTGTACATTATCATGTTGTCTTTAGAGTGACTATCCTCATTTGTTGAAGAAGAAAGCATTAATGTGGCTGAATAGCAATACATTCAAGTGGCAATTACACAAGGGATAGTCACTGTGAGATGTCCTCATTTGTGACTGTCCTTACAGTGAGTGTACATTATCATGTTGTCTTTACAGTGATTGTCCTCATTTGTTGAAGGAAAAAAGCATTAATGTGGTTCAATAGCAATGCATTCAAGCGGCAATTACACAAGGGACAGTCACTGTGAGATGTCCTCATTTGTGACTATCCTTACAATGAGTGTACATTATCATGTTGTCTTTACAATGACTATCCTCATTTGTTGAAGGAAAAAAGCATTAATGTGGTTCAATAGCAATGCATTCAAGTGGCAATTACACAAGGGATAGTCACTGTGAGATGTCCTCATTTGTGACTATCCTTATAGTGAGTGTAAATTATCATGTTGTCTTTAGAGTGACTGTCCTCATTTGTTGAAGAAGAAAAGCATTAATGTGGTTCAATAGCAATACATTCAAGTGGAAATTACACAAGGGAGAATCACTGTGAGATGTCCTCATGTGTGACTATCCTTGTCACAAATGAGGACATCTCACAGTGACTATCCCTTGTGTAATTGCCACTTGAATGCATTGCTATTGAACCACATTAATGCTTTTTTCCTTCAACAAATGAGGACAGTCACTCTAATAAACCTTGGGTATCGATTGGTCGCTTGGATGAAATTTTGTTATCTAGGTGTCTTTAGGTGTTTTAAGAGTGTTTGAAAGTCTAAAACATCAAATAAGGTCTTTTAGTCTTCCAAAATAGACTTTTTGTCTTAACCGGCAAAAGTTGTTTTAAAGTTGTAATGCAACTTTTAAAGTTGCTAAGAAATTTTGAGTTTGAATTGGTTAAATGGTTAAGCCAACAGTGGGGAGAGCCTATTTAGGCTTCCAAATGACTAAGGAAATTGAAGAGATCCTCATTGTATTCAAATTGCTTTCAAATCAATAAAACTACCTGTTTCAGAGCAATTTTCTGTGCAAATCACAGTGACAATACGGTGTACGGATGTGAAGGGGTGATCAAAACCTATCTGAAAGTTGGAGCATCTCCATTTTATGCTTTTAGAATTGGTTTGATAACTTCGAGTCATTTTATATCAGAGTTATTCAATTTTCTTGTCTGCTGGTTTGAGAAACCCTTGTTTTCAGGGTTTAGCCATTCAAATGGCCTTAACTTGAATTTTGACAAGTGATTCAATTCTGCATTTCTTTCAAAACTTTTCCCAACACAACAATATTAAAAATATTCAGAAAATCTGCAAAGTTCAAATGTTCTTCTTTGTAAGCATTAATCAGATATTCAAAAGATTTTCAATTTGCCGTTGATCATAATGCAATAGCTCAATTTCCTCATTATACTCCTTTTTTGAATATTGAGAAAATACTTATAGTCTTTCAAAATGCACATCAGGGCTTCTTAGAGAACCAATCAAACAAAGATCTGTCAAACCCGAACTTATAACCATTGTTTCACTATTTCATTCGGAGCTTCCCTTAATAGTTTATTATAATAATAAGAAAAGACCGACTTGGTGTAACAATTCCAAATGTTTGATGATCTACCGATACTAATTTAACCACTTCTTGAAATAGTTTAAACTTTAATACATTCAACTTTCATCAATAGGGAAGTCTCAGTTTAACTGTTACCAGAACATTGCATGTCGCCAGTCCCAAGATTAATTTTTTGATCATCCAAAACCATTCAATGCTTCATATCTGAACTAGGTTCCTTAATTTCACTATTATGATATGCAAATAGAGCATTCACTTATAAAAACTGATTTCAAATAATAGTTTGAACTTCTGTAGTGCCTTTCATAAATCGATAACAACAATCCAGTTATCTTCAACACAATTCAAACATTTCGAGGCTGTTACAGATATAAAACCATAATGTATTAAGGACTGAGCACACCATTTCCAAACAATAAAACCAATTCACAATTTAAACAAAATCATTTTGAATAAAATAATAAACAGTTTCAACAAGATTCCCATCGAACCCAACTGAGTTCCTTAAAACGAACATAGATCTTAGAAATTGCAATTTGTTAAACTCCTTTCTTAATCAAAATCAATACTAGTAAAATACCCAAGCTTTAATGAACCGATTCATACAACATCAAGCTTATTTTAGGTTTCTCGGTCATAATATCAGATACCCAAATTTAGATCATACCGAATTAAAACAGAGAATTTTGAAACTCATATGCATCAATGTTTGACTTAAGTTCTTCAACAAGCCGATACAAGATCTTCAAATGCAGCTTATGAGTCAGAAAATTCATACACATACACAGTTGTCCCTGCCTTCTCGCTCGCTCCCGCCTGCACGTAGAAATTACACCAAATTTATCGACCAAAGGGGTAAAGTTAAAATGAAATGCATCTTTCTTTTTTTTTTTACATTTTATCCCCATATTGGTGGAAATTTTGACCAACACAGGGATAAAAGGAAAAAAAAAAGAAAATTTTAAGACCATTTCCACTTTGGTCGATAAATTTGGTCAAAATTTGACCTCAAATCTACTAGTGATCCTCCTTTAATTTGTTTTTAAAAACCCATTTAGTAGCAATCACATTCTTATCTTTAGGCCTAAGAACTAAGATCCATATGTTATTCTTATGAATCTGATCTAGTTCTTCTTCCATATATTTTATCCATCCTTCATCTTTTCATGCCTCATTTACATCATTAGGTTCAAATTTAGAAATCAAATGAATCTCATTTCTAGCTTCTTCTATTCTTCTTCTAGTCAAAATATATTTATCCTTATCACCTACGATCTAATTTTTAGAATGATTTAACCTTACATAACTTGGAGTCTTTATATTTTTATGAATATCTTATTCTTGAGTCTCTTCTTCAACATTAACTGGCTCTTGTTGATCATCATGAACTCTAGGAGCAAGCTAAAGTGAATTTTGTAATTGAGTTTATGTTCCCTAATTTCTACTAATATTTTCATCATCTGAATCATAAATCTAGATTGTTTCAAACTAAATTCATCAACTCTCACATTAACACTTTCAACTATCTTCCTCAACCTCATGTGATAGCACTTTTAATCCTTACTCTTGGTAGAATGACCAAGAAAGATACCTTCATCACTTCTATGATAAAACTTTCCTATGTCTTCATCTCTCTTAATATAGCATTTGTTTCTAAAACTTCTAAAATATTTTATAGTAGGATTGTTACCATACCAAATATCATAATCCATCTTACCAGTTTCATCCTTTATTTTCACTCTATTCAGTTTATAAAACTCTATCAAAATGGCTTCTCTCCAATAGATATGCAAAATGTCCCCTTCAATCATTATGGTCCTAGTAGTATCTAGGGTTGATATGTTCCTTCTTTTTACAATTACATTCTATTTTGGATCCCTTAGAGTAGATGTTTGTCTCTTAATTCCATGTTCTTCACAAAAATCATAGAACTCACTGAATGTGAATTCACCAACTCTATCAAATCTAAGACATTTAATCTTTACACCTATTTCATTATCAACCATAGCCTTAAAGATCTTAAACTTGTTAAAAGCTTCATATTTTTCTTTTAAGAAAGCCACCCACAACATCCTTGAGTAATCATCAACAAAAATTATGTGAATAGAGGTAAAATGGAATCACCACTATTGAATGTATGTATGGGGGAAATATGAGATCCACTTCTAAATCCAAATTCCCAAGGGAGAGATCCAAATTGATCAACCAAAAGGTTAATGCACAATCGAACCAATCTATGGAGAATATGAAAAAGGAAGAAAACTTTATATTTCCCTATCAAGGAACTGTGCTTGAAATCTGAAATAATTGAAAAGCAAATACTAACCTCAAAATAGGGTAGATCTGGAAAATGCCAATTTCTGATGTCTATGTGTACTTTCAGGCGATTCTACAACCTATTTCAAACTAGAAATGTTGAGACGAAGAAAACCCAGAAACATTTTATCTTTCTGACAACAGGTACTCTTTGACCCTCATAAAAGGTAAAAGGCTACATTCTTATTCTGAAGCTTGACTTTGATTTTTTTCGCAGATCTTAGAAGTTTGCCAAAAAGGGTATACAAATCCAATCTCAGATCCGAAGTTTTGCACCTGCACCTACAAGAAAAAAAGGGTTTTTGTTTTTTGTTTGAGGGGTTTGCCTTGGTCAAACCCCAGTTTGGAATCAACCTTAATATTGAAATTGAAATAAGAATGCTAGCAAGTAGTAGAAGTAGATCTAATAATGAAGCTATGCAATTCGATAGATATGAAATTGTATTTTGAATGTAAACAAATATATTGATATGAAAGATTGAACACAATAATGACAATATAAATCAAAACTATGAAAGTAAATACAAAAACCTCCTTTCTTGTATGCTTGGAATCCACCTTGATAGAAGAATGAATGGATGTAGAAGATGAAAAAAGGATCTTGAAGGAAGATCACACCATCATGATGGCTAGATGTAGGGTTTCAATGATGAATCTTGCATGCTTGAACCAAATCCCTTCAAAGG
Source organism: Chamaecyparis obtusa (assembly GCA_027943335.1). Taxonomy (NCBI): domain Eukaryota; kingdom Viridiplantae; phylum Streptophyta; class Pinopsida; order Cupressales; family Cupressaceae; genus Chamaecyparis; species Chamaecyparis obtusa. The sequence goes on from BSBK01010445.1 coordinate 153,528, forward strand.
CTTAAATGCTTGAACCCTTGATCTTCAATGGAGAACTTGAATGAATAAGAGGACTTGAATGCTTTCTTGAAAATTCTTGATGAAGTGCTTGAGATGAAATATGTTCTCACAAAACATGATTGAGAGATCTTGCTCTTGATGAGAGATGGATGGAATGAGAGAGGAAGGCCTCCTTTTATAGTGAACTAGGGCACAAACCTCTAGAGAAGACCAAAATTAGGGAATTAAATCCCAATTAACCTTAACCCCTAGAAATGGACCCATATTAAATGCAATTTAAGGATTTACCATTCCAAAACCCAAAATGGCTGACCGGGAGGTGGGAAAACAAATATCTGTGAAACCCAACACCCAAAAATCATGGGAGCTTGAAACTGGAACTATGGGTCAAGGATGAGGTCAACTCTACCCTTGATCAAAGTTGAGGTCATCTTTGGCCCTCAAGCTTGACTTTGACCTTCAGGTCAAAAACCTCAGAACTTGAGTCCATAATGCCAGGAAATGCAAAAAATAGGGACATATAGAAGCAAAATGAGGAGAACAAGTCAAATCTGAGAAAAAGGATGATTCAAGGCACTTGACATGACCCAAACCACTCACTCAAAGGGATAAACACTCTTATCATGGAAGTGCTTCCATTGTAAGACAATACATTAAGCCCCCACTTTAGCAAGAGTATGGATTTGATGCAAACTCTTGGTAAAGGAGAAAGAAGAAGAGATCCTAGTGGATTCAAAATGAGATAGGTTAACACCTAGTTAGGAACACAGGCCCCTAGACTAAGGACTCTAACTCAAAATAGCCACACAAGGGTGTGAAAATAGAAAAAAGGAAAAAGACAAAAAAGAGGGGTTAGTACTAAAACAAACCCAAATCAACTAGCACAAGAAACCTTACTAAGAAAAACTTCTCATACTAATATCATATTTGGAAAGGTATCATAAAAGAATAAATGATTTTATAAGAAAGAAAAGAGAAACACTATAAATAACATAGATTCATTATCCAGTCCTACTAGCATGAAAGAGAAAAGAGAGAAAAGGAAAAGAGTGATTACCTCACCTAGTAAGATGACCACATTACCATGAATCACTCTTGAGGGAGAGCCCAACAAGTTCACCCATAAAATGTGCTTGCAATTGTAATTCATCTTCTGATGGCTTCTAGAATAATCATACATCCACCTTCTTGTATCACTATGAATATGAAATGCGTGTCTCCTAAGGATTTAGCAACTTATGTGCATTACCTTTGGAAGATTTAGCATATAGATGAGTGTCTTTTTAGGATTTAGCAACTTATGTGTGTTACTTTCCAAGCTTTAGCATATTTGAAATTGGAAATGCGTGTCCCTTCAGAATTTAACAACTCATGTGCGTTACCTTCCAAGATTTGACATATTGTAAAATTTGAAAAATGTGTGTCTCCTCAAGATTTAGCAACTTATGTGCATTACCTTTAGAACATTTATCATATAAAAATAAAAAATATTGTATAAGAGAGACCCTATATATGCCCCCCTTTTTAATATGGCAAAAACATACTATTTTGACATGTTAAGGAAGATAAAGAATAAGGATAAAGCCTTGTTCAACATCAAGACAATATCTAGAAACAACACCGAGTCCAAGTCAAGAAGGTCACAACTCCTATGAGGCCATGGAAGGGACACATGTAAAGAGATATTATGCAAGAATTGTAAAAAGTAACCCTTGTGAGGGATCATACACTATTCAGTTTCCAAGGTGAGAGATTTAGAAACTATGGAAACCCAATGTCAAACACCAAAAAAGGTTGTTATCAAGGACATAGATCCTCAATGAAAACCAAAATTTTCATGTATTATTAGATATCACATAATAGATAAATACTACTTAACTAAGGAAAGAGGTGAATCCTGGAAAGATAGAAAAGAAGGTGATGGAATCCTTGCCCACGAAGTGTTGGAAAAAATATGGAAGAGGATACCTACTTCACAATGCAAGGAGATATCCTATTTACAACAATGTACACCATATTCTTAGCTAGAGATGTTGACCCCTACATCCAAGAATATAGATAATCGTGAAAAGGATATGTCACTCGTGGAAAAAGGATCCTCAAAGAAAAAGATCTTATCAACAAAAGCCCCACAAAAGATGAGTGCTTTAAATAAAATATCATATTTCAAAAGGCAGGAGCAAAGATTCAATCATCAGGCCCCCTACAAACAAGAGGAAGAGGAATCTTTCAAACATGGGAAACAACTGTAAAACCAAAGAAAGGTTGAGAGTTTATAAAGAACATAATTTGCAACATAGAGAAGAATTGACTACTTAGGACAACAACTTCTCATATAAAAAGGTTATCCATAGTCAAAATATTTGTCAATATCATGAAATAATATTTCAATATTAAGAAATACCACTAAGCTAAGGAAAGCAATTCCCTAGACAAAGAAAAAGAAAGAGGTAACTTGCCCCCCAAGGATAGAGACAAGGGATATCTATGTAGAAAAAATGTCTTAGAAAAGATATATTGAAAAAGATCTATGGATGATTATAAAGATAATGCAAAACCATAGAAAAAAAAAAGAGAGAATACCAATTAAGCTCAAGGTATAATATATGGTAAAAGCCTAATGGATCCTAGGAGACTGGTTGAAAATACACCTCTTGCGCCCTAGTCATGAGACAAGAGGGGAAGAACATCTACATTATATCAAAAGGAGGGGAATCCCCTATATCAAAATTATGAAGGAATTGTAAAATTGCACGAGAGTGAGATATAATTCCTAAAGAAGCTCTTTCTCCAACATATAACTTGAAATGTTTACAATCAATGAGTAAATGTGTGTTTCTATAATGAAAAGGACATTTGTATTTGTATAAATCATCTATCAGCATAGGTCTAAAGATTTCTTTCTTGGAATTCATTAGCTCAACATATACATTCTTTGCCACTTCTTGACGAGTATTAGGGTTATCTAAGATAGGTGTAGGAAGAATAATGTGAAGAGGAGGATGATGATTAACATCACCTACCTTGACTTGAGATTTTGAACAACCAATAGCATACATATCTAGTTAAGGGGGTATATGAACTAGAAACCTAATACCATGTTCATTAACTCCAAGCCCTAAACCTTTATAACCTTGTTTAGTCACCATATTATATCCGGTAGTGTACATATATGTAAAGCTTCTAGAAGAGGTGATTATTTATCATGTTCATGAGTAAAGGTTGTATAAAGTGGGATAATAGGTTTTGAAGAATTTTCTTTACCCTTTCCTTTAATATCATCATGAATCAGAGGAGAAGGTAAATCAAAGAAATCTTGCACATCCATATCTTGAACTATAGCTTGAATCCCATCATAAGTATGGGAAGAGCGAGCATGAACACATGGAGAATTAGGTATCTAAATAGGATTAGGATTAGGATGATTAGGAGATGGTGTATCACCTACCCAATTCTTCACTTGATCCAAAAGATTAATAAGGCTACCAGATAAATCTTTAATAAATTTTTTAATGTAGGCAGACTAGTGTTTGGCAACTTCACAAGAGCATAAGCAAGAGAAAAGTGAAGGGTCATCAACATAATGAAATGAATGATACTCTCATAAACATCATAGGTATTATAAAGACATGCTAAAAGAAGGGTAATAAAGAACATGACCACACACCAAACCATCTTAACAATATCCATAGAAAGTGAAATATTTTTGTACTTTATTGAATATATAGATTTTTTTGTATTTTTTAATACAAGAGCATAAACGAGATCTAATCTAAATGCACGAAAGGATCTAAAATCTAACACAATAGGGCATCTAATTCCAAAAAAGAAAAGGGGTAAGTATGCTGGGTTCACCAAAATGAACAGGGGTAAAATGGAATCACCTCTATTGAATGTATGTATATGGAAGTATGTGATCCACTTCTAAATCCAAATTCCCAAGGGAGAGATCCAAATTGATCAACCAAAAGGTTAATGCACAATCGAATCAATCTATGGAGAATATGAATAAGGAAGAAAACCTTATATTTCCCTATGAAGGAATTGTGCTTGAAATCTGAAATAATTGAAAAGGAAATACTAACCTAAAAATAGAGAAGATCTAGAAAATGCCAATTTCTGATGCCTATGTGTACTTTCAAGCAATTCTGCAACTTGTTTCGGTCTGGAAATGCTGAGATGAAGAAAACCCAAAAATATTTTATCTTTCTTAAAACAGGTAGTCTTTGACCCTCATAAAAGGTCAAAGGCTACATTCTTATTTTGATGGTCTACTTTCATTTTGTTCGCAGATCTCAGAAGTTCACCAAAAGGGTATCAAAATCCAATCTCAGATCCAAATTTCTACACCTACACCTATAAGATAAAAGGGTTTTTGTTGTTTGTTTGAGGAGTTTTCCTCGATCAAACCCTGGTTTGAAATCAACCTTAATATTGAAATTGAAATAAGAATGCTAGCAATTAGTAGAAGTAGATCTAACAATGAAGCTATGCAATTCGATAGATATGCAATTTTATTTCAAATGTAAACAAATATATTGATATGAAAGCTTGAACACAATAAACACAATAATGACAAATATAAATCAAAACTATTAAATTAAATACAAAACCTCCATGCTTGTATGCTTGGAATCCACCTTGATAGAAGAATGAATGGATGTAGAAGATGAACAAAGGATCTTGAAGGAAGATCACACCATCATGATAGCTAGATCTAGGGTTTGAATGATGAATCTTGCATGCTTGAACCAAATCCATTCAAAGGCTTAAATGCTTGAACCCTTGATCTTCAATGGAGAACTTGAATGAAGAAGAGGACTTGAATGCTTCCTTTAAAATTCTTGATGAAGTGCTTGAGATGAAATATGTTCTCACAAAACATGATTAAGAGATTTTTCTCTTGATGATAGATGAATGGAATGAGAGAGGAAGGCCTCCTTTTATAGTGACCTAGGGCACAAACCTGTAGAGAGGGATGACATTAGGGAATTAAATCCCAATTAATCTTAACCCCTAGAAATGGACCCATATTAAATGCAATTTAAGGATTTACCATTCCAAAACCCAAAATGGCCGACATGGAGGTGGGAAAACAAATATCTGTGAAATCTGACACCCAGAAATCATGGGAGCTTGAAACTTGAACTGTGGGTCAAGGATGAGGTCAACTCTATCCTAGGTCTGAGTCAAGGCCATCTTTGGCCATCAAGGTCAACTTTGACCTTGAGGTCAAAAACCTCAGGACCTGAGTCCATAATGCCAGGAAATGTAGAAATATGTTGAAAATAGGGACATATAGAAGCAGAATGCGGAGAATAAGTCAAATATGAGAAAAAGGATAATTCAATGCACTTGACATGACCTAGTCCACTCACTCAGAGGGATGAATGGTCTTATCATGGAAGTGCTTCCATTTTAAGATGATACATTAAGCCCCCAATTTAGCAAGAGTATCAATTCAATGCAAACTCTTGGTAAAGGAGAAAGAAGAAGAGATCTTAGTGGATTCAAAATGAGATAGGATAACACCTAGTTAGGGACACAAGCCCCCAGACTAAGGACTCTAACTCAACATATGTGCACAAGGGTGTGAAAATAAATAAAAGGAAAAAGACAAAAAAGAAGGGTTAGTACTAAAACAAACCCAAATCAACTAGCACAAGAAACCTTACTAAGAAAAAATTCTCATACTAATATCATATATGGAAAGGTATCATAAAAGCATAAATGATTACATAAGAAAGAAAAGAGCAACACTATAAATAACATAGATTCATGATCCAGTCCTACTAGCATGAAAGAGAAAAGAGAGAAAAGGAAAAGAGTGATTACCTCGCCTAGTAAGATGCCCACATTACCATGAATCACTCTTGAGGGAGAGCCCAACAAGTTCACCCATAAACTATGCTTGCAATTGTAATGCGTCTTTTGATGGCTTCTGGAATACTCATAGATCTACCTTCTTGTATCACTATGAATATGAAATGCATGTCTCCTCAGGATCTAGCAACTTATGTGCATTACCTTTGGAAGATTTAGCATATAGATGCATGTCTTTTCAAAATTTACTAACTTATGTGTGTTACCTTCCAAGCTTTAGCATATTTGAAATTGGAAATGCATGCCCCTTTAGGATTTAACAACTTATGTGCGTTACCTTCCAAAATTTAGCATATTGAAAAATTTGAAAAATGTGTGTCTCCTTAGGAGTTAGCAACTTATGTGCATTACCTTCAGAAGATTTATCATATAAAAATAAAAACTATAGTACAAGGGAAACCCTATATATGCCCCCCTCCTTAATATGGAAAAAACTTACTATTTTGACATGTTAAGGACAAGAAAGAATAAGGATAAATCCTTCTTCAACATCAAGACAATATCCATATACAACACCGAATCCAAGTCAAGAAGGTCACAACTCCTATGAGGCCATGGAAGGGACAAATGTAAAGAGATATCATGCAAGAATTGTAAAAAATAACCCTTGTGAGGGATAGCACACTACTCAATTTCCAAGGTGAGAGATTTAGCAACTATGGAAACCCAATGTCAAAAAAAAAAAGTGGTTGTTATCAAGGTCATAGATCCTTAATGTAAACCAAATTTTTCATGTATGATTGGACATCACATAATAGATAGATACTGCTTAACCAAGGAAAGAGGTGAATCCCAGAAAGATAGAAAAGAAGGTCATGGAATCCTTGGCCCCCAAGTGTAGGAACAAAGATGAAAGAGGATACCTACTTCACAATGCAAGGAGATATCCTATTTACAACAATGTACACCATATTCTTAGGGAGAGATGTTGACCCCTACATCCAAGAATATAGATAATCGTGAAAAGGATATGTCACTCATGGAAAAAGGATCCTCAAAGAAAAAGATCTTATCAAAAATACCCCCACAAAAGAGGAGTGCTTTAAATAAAATATCATGTTTCAAAAGGTAGGAACAAAGATTCAATCATCAAGCCCCCTGCAAACAAGAGGAGGAGGAATCTTTGAAACAAGGGATACAACTCTACAACCAAAGCAAGGCTGAGAGTTTATAAAGAGCATAATTTGCAACATAGAGAAGAAGTGACAAATTAGGACAACAAATTATCATATAAAAAATTTGTTATCCATAGTCAAAACATCTATCAATATGATGAAATAATATTGCAATATAAACAAATACCACTAAGCTAAGGAAAACAATTCCCTAGACAAAGAAAAAGAAAGAGGTACCTTGCCCCCCAGGGATAGAGACAAGGGATATCTTTGTAAAACAAATATCTTAGAAAAGATATCTTGAAAAAGATCTATGGATGATTATAAATATAATGCAAAACCATAGAAAAAAAAAGGAGAGAATACCAATTAAGCTCAAGATATAATATATGGTAAAAGACTAATGGATCCTAGGAGACTAGTTGAAAATACACCTCTTGTGCCCCAATCATGAGACAAGAGGGGAAGAACATCTACATTATATCAAAAGGAGGGGAATCCCCTATATCAAAATTATGAAGGAATTGTAAAATTGCACGAGAGTGAGATATAATTCCTAAAGAAGCTCTTTCTCTAACATATAACTTGAAATGTTTACAATCAATGAGTAAATGTGTGTTGCTCTAATGAAAAATAAATTTGTATTTGTATAAAGCATCTATTGGCATAGGTCTAAAGATTTATTTCTTGGAATTCATTAGCTCAACATATACCTTCTTAGCCAGTTCTTGACGAGTATTAGGGTTATCTAAGATAGGTGTAGGAAGAAGAATGTGAAGAGGAGGACAATGATTAACATCACCTACCTTGACTTGAGATTTTGAACAACCAACAGCATACATATCCAGTTTAGGGGGTATATGAACTAGAAACCTAATACCATGTTCATTAACTTGAAGCCCTAAACCTTTATAACCTTGTTTGGTCACCATATTATATCCGGTAGTGTACATATTATGTAAAGCTTCTACAAGAGGTGATTGTTTATCATGTTCATAAGTAAAGGTTGTATAAGGTTGGATAATAGGTTTTGAAGAAGTTTCTTTACCGTTTCCTCCAATATCATCATGAATCAGAGGAGAAGGTAAATCAAAGAAATCTTGCACATCCGCATCCTAAACTATACCTTGAATCCCATCATAAGTATGGGAAGAGCAAGGATGAATAGATGAAGAATTAGGTATCTGAATAGGATTAGGATTGATAGGATTAGGATTAGGATGATTAGGAGATGGTGTATCATCTACCCAATTATTCACATGATCCAAAAGATTAATAAGGCTACCACATAAATCTTTAATAAATTTTTTAAATGTAGGCAGACTAGTGTCAGACATCTTCACAAGAGTATAAGCAAGAGAAAAGTGAAGGGTCATCAACATAATGAAATGAATGATACTCTCATAAACATCATAGGTATTATAAAGAGATGCTAAAGGAAGGGTAATAAAGAACATGACCACACACCAAAGCATCTTAACAATCTCCATAGAAAGTGAAATATTTTTGTACTTTATTGAATATATACATTTTTTTCTATTTTTGAATACAAGAGCATAAACAAGATCTAATCTAAATGCAAGAAAGGATCTAAAATATAATAGAATAGGGCATCTAATTCCACAAAAGAAAAGGGTTAAGTATGTTGGGTTCACCAAAATGAATAGGGGTAAAATAGAATCACCTCTATTGAATGTATGTATGGGGAAATATGAGATCCACTTCTAAATCCAAATTCCCAAGGGAGAGATGCAAATTGATCAACCAAAATGTTAATGCACAATCGAGTCAATCTATGGAGAATATGAAAAAGGAAGAAAACCTTATATTTCCCTATGAAGGAATTGTGCTTGAAATCTGAAATAATTGAAAAGGAAATACTAACATCAAAAGAGGGCAAATTTGGAAAATGGCCATTTCTGATGTCTATGTGTACTTTTAGGAAAATTTGCAACTTGTTTCAGACTGGAAATGCCGAGATGAAGAAAACCCAAAAATCTTTTATCTTTTTCATAGCAGGTAGTCTTTGACCCTCATAAAAGGTCAAAGGCTGCATTCATATTTTGAAGGTTGACTTTGATTTTGTTCGCAGATCTCAGAATTTCACTGAAAAGGGTATCAGAATCCAATCTCATATCCAAAGTTTTTCACCTCCACCTATAAGAAAAAATGGTTTTTTTTGTTTGTTTGAGGGGTTTTTCTTGGTCAAACCCTAGTTTGGAATCAACTTAATATTGAAATTGAAATAAGAATGCTAGCAAGTAGTAGAAGTAGATCTAATAATGAAGCTATGCAATTTGATAGATATGCAATTGTATTTTGAATCTAAACAAATATATTGATATGAAAGCTTGAACACAATAATGACAAATATAAATCAAAATTATGAAATTAAATACAAAACCTCCCTACTTATATGCTTGGAATCCACCTTAATAGAAGAATGAATGGATGTAGAAGATGAACAAAGGATCTTCAAGGAAGATCAGACCATCATGATGGCTAGATGTAGGGTTTGAATGATGAATCTTGCATTCTTGAATGAAATCCCTTCAAAGGCTTAAATGCTTGAACCCTTGATCTTAAATGCTTGAACCCTTGATCTTAAATGGAGAACTTGAATGAAGAAGATGACTTGAATGCTTCCTTGTAAATGCTTGATGAAGTACTTGAGATGAAATATGTTCTCACAAAACTTGATTAAGAGATCTTGCTCTTGATGATGGATGGATCTAATGAGAGAGTAAGGCCTCCTTTTATAGTGAACTAGGGCATAAACCTCTAGAGAAGGCCGAAATTGGGGAATTAAATCCAAATTAACCTTAAACCCTATAAATGGACCCATATTAAATGTAATTTAAGGATTTACCATTCCAAAACCTGGAATGGCTGACTCGGAGGTGGGAAAATAAATATCTCCAAAACCTGACACCCGAAAATCATGGGAGCTTGGAAGTTGAACTATGGGTCAAGGATGAGGTCGAATCTACCCTAGGTTAGAGTCGAGGTTGACTTTGAACCTCAAGGTCAACTTTGACCTTGAGGTAAAAAACCTCAAGACCTCAGTCCATAATGCCAGGAAATACAAAAATATTATGAAAATAGGGACATATAGAAGTAGAATGAGGAGAACAAGTGAGATCTAAGAAAATGGCTGATTTGAGGCACTTGACATGACCTAGACCACTCACTCAGAGGGATAAATGCTCTTATCATGAAAGTGCTTCCATTTTAAGATGATACATTAAGCCCCCACTTTAGCAAGAGTATGGATTCGATGCAAACTCTTGGTAAAGAAGAAAGAAGAAGAGATCCTAGTGGATTTGAAATGAGATAGTATAACACCTAGTTAGGGACAAAAGCCCCTAGACTAAGGATTCTAACTCAACATATGTGCACAAGGGTGCAAAAATTAAAAAAAGGAAAAATACACAAAAGAGGGGTTAGTACTAAAACAAACCCAAATCAACTAGCACAAGAAACCTTACTAAGAAACACTTCTCATACTAATATCATATTTGGAAAGATATCATAAAATCATAAATGATTACATAAGAAAGAAAAGACAAAAACTATAAATAACATAGCTTCATGATCCAATCCTACTAGAATGAAAGCGAAAAGAGAGAAAAGGAAAAGAGTGATTACCTCACCTAGTAAGATGTCCACCTTACCATGAATCAATCTTGAGGGAGAGCCCAATAGTTTTACCCATAAACTATGCTTGCAATTGTAATGCATCTTTGACAGCTTCTGGAATAATCATAGATCCACCTTCTTGTATCACTATGAACATGAAATGTGTGTCTCCTCAAGATTCAACAACTTATGTGCGTTACCTTCAGAAGATTTAGCATATAGATGTGTGTCCTTTCAGGATTTAGCAACTTATGTGTGTTACCTTCCAAGATTTAGCATATTTGAAATTGGAAATGCATGTCCCTTAATGATTTAGAAACTTATGTGTCTTACCTTCCAAGATTTATCATATTGAATAATTTGAAAAATTGTGTGTCACCTAAGGATTTAGCAACTTATGTGCATTACCTTCAGAAGATTTAGCATATGAAAATAAAAACTATAGTACAAGGGAGACACTATATATTCCCCTCTCCTTAATATGGTAAAACCATACTATTTTGACATGTTAAGGAAAAGAAAGAATAAGCATAAAGCCTTCTTCAACATCAAGACAATACCCACAAACAACACCTAGTCCAAGTCAAGAAGGTCACAACTCCTATAAGGCCATGGAAGGGACAAATGTAAAGAGATATCATGCAAGAATTGTAAAAAGTAACCCTTGTGAGGGATAGCACACTATTCAGTTTCCAAGGTGAGAGATTTATCAACCATGGAAACCCAATGTCAAACAACAAAAGAGGTTATTATCAAGGACATAGATCCTCAATGCAAACTAAAATTTTCATGTATTAGTGGATATGACATAATAGATAGCTACTACTTAACCAAGGAAAGAGGTGAATCCTAGAAAGACAAAAAAGAAGGTGATGGCATCCTTGCCCCCCAAGTGTAGGAACAAAGATGGAAGAGGATACCTACTTAACAATGCAAGGAGCTATCCTCTTTACAACAATGTACACCATATTCTTAGCAAGGGATGTTGACCCCTACCTCCAAGAATATAGATAATCATGAAAATGATATGTCACTCATGGAAAAAGGATCCTCAAAGAAAGAGATCTTATCAAAAAGATCCCCACCAAAGAAGAGTTCTTTAAATAAAATATCATGTTTGAAAAGGTGGGAACAAAGATTCAATCATGAAGCCCCTTGCAAACAAGAGGAAGAGGAATCTTTGAAATGTAGGAAACAACTCTAACACCAAAGCAAGGGCAAGAGTTTATAAAGAACATAATTTGCAATATAGAGAAGAAGTGATGACTTAGGACAACAACTTCTCATATAAAAAGGCTATCCATAGTCAAAACATCTATCAGTGTGATGAAATAATATTGTAATATAAACAAATACCACTAAGTTAAGCAAAGAAAATCCCTAGACAAAGAAAAACAAATAGGTACCTTGCCCCCCAGGGATAGAGACAAGGGATATTTTTGTAAAACAAATGTCTTAGAAAAGATATCTTGAAAAATATCTATGGATGATTATAAAGATAATGCAAAACCATAGAAAAAAAGGAGAGAATATCCATTAAGCTCAAGATATAATATATGCTAAAAGCCTAATAGATCATAGGAGAATGGTTGAAAATACACCTCTTGCACCCCAGTCATGAGACAAGAGGGGAAGAACATCTACATTATATCAGAAGGAGGGGAATCCCCTATATCAAAATTATGAAGGAATTTTAAAACTACACAAGAGTGAGATATAATTCCTAAATCAACTCTTTCTCTAACATATAACTTGAAATGTTTACAATCAATGAGTAAATGTGTGTTGCTATAATGAAAAGGACATTTGTATTTGTATAAATCATCTATCGGCATAGGTCTAAAGATTTCTTTCTTGGAATTCATTAGCTCAAAATATACCTTCTTAGCCACTTCTTGATGAGTATTAGGGATATCTAAGATAGGTGTAGGAAGAAGAATGTGAAGAGGAGGACAATGATTAACGTCACCTACCTTGACTTGAGATTTTGAACAACCAAAAAAATACATATCTAGTTTAGGGGGTATATGAACTAGAAACCTAATACCATGTTCATTAACTCCAAGCCCTAAACCTTTATAACCTTGTTTAGTCACCATATTATATCCGGTAGTGTGCATATTATTTAAAGCTTCTACAGGAGGTGATTGTTTATCATGTTCATGAGTAAAGGTTGTATAAGGTGGGATAATAGGTTTTTAAGAAGTTTCTTTATCCTTTCCTTTAATATCATCATGAATAAGAGGATAAGGTAAATCAAAGAAATCTCACACATCCGCATCTTGAACTATTGCTTGAATCCCATCATAAGTATGGGAAGAGCGAGGATGAACAGATGGCGAATTAGGTATCAGAATAGGATTAAGATTGATAAGATTAGGATTAGGATTGATAGGATTAGGATTAGGATGATTAGGAGATTCTGTATCATCTACCCAATTCTTCACATGATCCAAAAGATTAATAAGGCTACGACATAAATCTTTAATAAAAGTTTTTAATTTAGGCAAACTAGTGTTGGGAAACTTCACAAAAGAATAAGCAAGGGAAAAGTGAAGGGTCATCAACATAATGAAATGAATTATACTCTCATAAACATCATAGGTATTATAAAGAGATGCTAAAAGAAGGGTAATAAAGAACATGACCACACACCAAAGCATCTTAACAATCTCCATAGAAAGTGAAATATTTTTGTACTTTATTGAATATATAGATTTTTTTGTATTGTTTAATGCAAGAGCATAAATGAGATCTAATCTAAATGCAAGCAAGGATCTAAAATCTAACACAATAGGGCATCTAATTCCACAAATGAAAAGGGGTAAGTATGTCAGGTTCACCAAAATGAATAGGGGTAAAATGGAATCACCTTTATTGAATGTATGTATGGGGGAAATATGAGATCGACTTCTAAATCCAAATTCCCAAGGGAGAGATCCAAATTTATCAACCAAAATGTTAATGCACAATCGAATCAATCTATGGAGAATATGAAAAGGAAGAAAACCTTATATTTCCCTATGAAGGAATTGTGCTTGAAATCTGAAATAATTGAAAAGAAATACTAACCTCAAAATAGGGAAGACCTAGAAAATGCAAATTTTTTTATGTCTATGTGTACTTTCAGACAATTTTGCAACCTGTTTCAAACTAGAAATGCAGAGATGAAGAAAACCCAAAAATCTTTTATCTTTCTGACAGCAAGTAGTGTTTGATCCTCATAAAAGGTCAAAGGCTACATTCTTATTCTGAAGGTTGACTTTGATTTTGTTCACAGATCTCAGAAGTTCACCGAAAAGGGTATCCAAATCCAATCTCAGATCTGAAGTTTCGCACCTACACCTGTAAGAAAAAAGGATTTTTTTTGTTTGTTTGAGGGTTTTACCTTGGTGAAACCCTGGTTTGGAATCAACCTTAATATTGAAATTGAAATAAGAATGCTAGCAAGTAGTAGAATTAGATCTAACAATGAAGCTATGCAATTTGATACATATGCAATTGTATTTCGAATGTAAACAAATATATTGATATGAAAGCTTGAACACAATAATGACAAATATAAATCAAAACTATGAAATTAAATACAAAACCTCCATGCTTGTATGCTTGGAATCCACCTTGATAGAAGAATGAATGGATGTAGAAGATGAAAAAAGGATCTTGAAGGAAGATCACACCATCATGAAGGCTAGATCTAGGGTTTGAATGATGAATCTTGCATGCTTGAACCAAATCCCTTCAAAGGCTTGAATGCTTGAATCCTTGATCTTCAATGGAGAACTTGAATGAAGAGGACTTGAATTCTTCCTTTAAAATGCTTAATGAAGTGCTTGAGATGAAATATGTTCTGACAAAACTTGATGGAGAGATGTTTCTCTTGATGATGGATGGATGGAATGAGAGAGTAAGGCCTCCTTTTATAGTGAACTAGGGCACAAACCTCTAGAGAAGGCTGACATTGGGGAATTAAATCCCAATTAACCTTAACCCCTAGAAATGGACCCATATTAAATGCAATTTAAGGATTTATGATTTTGAAACTCAAAATGGCCAACCCCGAGGTGGGAAAACAAATATCTCTGAAACCTGACACCTAGAAATCATGGGAGCTTGAAACTTGAACTATGGGTCAAGGATGAGGTCGACTCTACCCTAGGTCAAATTTGAGGTCGAATTTGACCCTCAAGGTCAACTTTAACATTGATTTCAAAAACCTTAGGACCTCAATCCATAATGCAAGGAAATGCAAAAATATTCAAAAAATAGGGACAGATAGAAGCAGAATGAGGAGGACATGTTAGATCTGAGCAAAGGGCTGATTCAAGGCACTTGACATGACCCAGACCACTCACTCGGAGGGCTAAATGCTCTTATCATGGAAGTGCTTCCATTTTAAGATGATACAGTATGAAATATATATCTCCATGATAACTTCTAGTTCTACAACGTCAACACAAATATATATCCACAATATCTAATACTCCTTTTGAAGCACTAGTACATTTGACCTTATTTTTCCACCAAAATTGTCGACCAAAAAATAAAAAGGTTTTGGTTGGTCAGATTATAGAAGGAAAAATTTGGTTTTTTTAAAATTTGACCCGTGTTGGTCAAAATTGTGACCAATATCATGGGCATCAAAATTTTGACTAATACAGGCTTAACTTAAACAAAAAAAAGGTTTCATTTATCATTTCATTATTCTCGACACAACATTCGAAGGGACCATGTGAAGGAGGTCCACCTGTTTGATTTAACTAGGGTTTTTGGAGTTTTACATAACATCTTCTTCTCAATGCCAAGATCTGGATTTGTTTGAAAGGGGTGTAATAACAAAACATCTCACTTAGTAATCAGTTGGAATTTTGTGAGGTAGAACTGAAAAACTATTTAATTTACATTATCATTTTCTTCTTTCATTCATACATTTGGAGTTGTATTTAGAGGTAGATAACATAATATTTGTGAAGATTTAGTCATGGTATTTGAGAAATAATCCTAGGGAATAGGGTTTCTTCTAAATTTGATGACACCAAACCCTCCTGTCCCACTACCAACAATGGAAGAAATCCCCCAATACACGTGTTCAGGTCATAATTGCTTAGCACAAATTTACTGTTTCCCTTTGTTTCTATTTTGAATCCACAAACCAAAAATAGTCTTGTATTATGATCCCAAACCACCACTTTTCAACTCGGTTTAGTGTCCCCTATTCATCTACTTACCCATTCACCAAACCCTCACTTCTTGGGCTAGAAATCAAGGGTTTTATAGAAAATACCCTTCCAAACCACTCACAACTCTAATCAAGGTTATAAAACATTATAAGGCATCCCAAAGGACCTTTCCAACTTTTAAATACCCTCTCCATCCATAAAATCACTTCCAACCATGACTGGTGTTGCCTAACGCCCCATTTTCTTCATTCTTCACTGGACTTTACCAGGCTTTTCCTTTTTCCTCATCCACTGAAATCCTTCCCTGCATTCAAAACAAGATCTAACACATTCAATACATCATTTTCATCTCCCACCAAACCATAGTCAATACAGGGGTGGGAGTGCCTTACACATTATGGGGTTTCAACCTTTATTTGTTGACTGTTCCTACAAAACCAGTCACTGTCTACACAACACCAGTCCATTTATTAACCGTAATAACAAGAAATGTGAAATAAATGTAGAAAAATATAAGTATAAGGTGATTCAATGTTCCTAAATCAAAACTTAAATAAGATCATGTGAAAAGAAGCATTTAAATACACTGGTGTGTTCCACTAAAATCATGGGACAGAGAACTAAGGAAATGCAGAGAATTAATTGTTTATTTCTTGAATCATTACACATTAAAATCCATACATCTCCAGTTGACTTCCCCCCTTCTCCTCTCGAGAATCCATCCTAAAAACAACTCCTATTCTCCCAAGAAACCAATACTAAAATTTAACTAACTTGCTAACTATCTGATAAAAAACCTTCCAATATCATTACCAAAAGAATCAAAAGAAGACTTGTAGTCCAAAACTATAGATGAAAATAAGGAAGCCTAGCCCAACTAGGGATAATACTATTGATTCAATTAGAGAGTTGAAGGAAGGGAAGCAAGGTCTAAGAGAAAGAGAGTGATTTCCCCACAAATAAATGCTTCTTCAAACACTTTAGTCCTATCTTCCTCAATTTGAAAAGAATCGACATAAAACCCATAGTAGTAGGATAAATCTCAATCCATCCTCAACAATGGGCCTCCAAGAATCTAAAATCCATTTATGTAAATCAGGAAGGAATGAACATAAAATATTGAACTTGAAAATAAGAGCACACTTGGAGAAATATTATTCATTATACAACACATTCTCCCTAGAAATAATGGTAGAGATTGAATAAGAACAACCCAAGGGTTTAACCCTAAGAGATGGAAGAATAGGAAAAGAAGAATGGATTTTACCACCAAAAGAGCCAACCACCTTAGAAAAGGATAAAGAAGTTGGGGAGGAAACAAGAAAATTCATTTTGAAAGACCAAATCCCAAAGGTGGTAATTCCATAGCAACAAGGGAACCACCATTCGCTGGTAGAAAAATAGAAGATAAGCCACTAGAAGAATATCAACTAACAATGACTATCAACAAAAAAGAAGGTGAACCAACTACCAAGGATCCAACAAATAGTGACAAATCAATAATAAAAGATGGAAGAGACGATAAGGGTTTCAACAGTGAGCAAGAAAGCCATTTAAAAATTCTTTTTTATAATTCTTTTTATGTTTGTTGTGTATTATGTACATTATTTTTCTTCTCTATAGTAGCTAAATTAGGGAAATTACATCATTAGATGGGTAAAGGGTTATAGTAAGCTACACATGGTTCATATAGAAACTATTTGACTGTCACCTCTTACATGAATTTATTTTTTGTACAAATCAACTACTACTTAAATCAAAAAGTATATATCAACTTGACATAAAATCGACTATGTTATTAATTTCTTAGCACAAATTTATTATTTCCCTTTGTTTCTATTTTGAATCCATAGAGCAATAACAACTAACCTTCTCCAACACCTTCAAATGGTCTCAAGGACACTCTAAACTAGTTTATCAAGCTAGGTTAGGGCCGACTAGAATGGTTCAAACCATTCCATTCGACCCTATATTATATCTCATGGAGATTATTTGATTTTATACTAAACCAGGGCTCTATTTCGAATCCACAAAGCAATAACAACTAACCTTCTCCAACACCTTCAAATGGTCTTAGGGACACTCTAACCTGGTTGATCAAGTTAGGTTAGGGCCAACTAGAATGGTTAGAAGGGGGGTACTTGAGTTTGATGTTATTGTCTTTGGTGACTCTCAAAGACCCTGAATCAAACAGACTTTGAAACTAATTTACTTTAAAACCATTATTTCTTGAATTCCTCTCTTTCACTGGTATTAATATGATGACTATTGCAATGATGTCATTAATATGAATTCTCTTCATGTGTGATGGATGTATTATGATGGTTTATCCATAGCTTCATTAAGCACCATACTTCTTTCTTGTTGTCTTGATCATAATTGACACAATATGCCATCTTATGAACATGACTGATTATGGGTTTACTTGATTGGATAGTAGAATCATGATTTACATTTTGATAAGGTGGTTGTCCACAAGATTGTCATTCTTGATAACATGTGATCTTGGTAGTGATTGATGGAGATACTCGATATCTATCATCCTCGATCATAACACATTCTCATATTGCATTTCTTTGATGTGCTCCTTGATGCTAAATAGGAAAATTATCTTATTGAAAGAATTCATGATTTTCCTTGATACATTTGATGCTTATTGACTATTTGTGGAAAGAATATACAAACTATCTACTTGAACTCTTACTTTCTATGTACAATTTGCCACTATCTCCTAACTATCTTTCATTGGTATTAATATGATGACTGTTGCAATGATGGTATTAATATGAATTCTCTTCATGTGTGATGGATGTATTATGATGGTTTATCCATAGCTTCATTAAGCACCATACTTCTTTCTTGTTGTCTTGATCATAATTGACACAATATGTCATCTTATGAACATGACTGATTATGGGTTTACTTGATTGGATAGTAGAATCATGATTTACATTTTGATAAGGTGGTTGTCCACAAGATTGTCATTCTTGATAACATGTGATCTTGGTAGTGATTGATGGAGATACTCGATATCTATCATCCTCGATCATAACACATTCTCATATTGCATTTCTTTGATGTGCTCCTTGATGCTAAATAGGAAAATTATCTTATTGAAAGAATTCATGATTTTCCTTGATACATTTGATGCTTATTGACTATTAGTGGAAAGAATATACAAACTATCTACTTGAACTCTTACTTTCTATGTACAATTTTCCACTATCTCCTAACTATCTTTCATTGGTATTAATATGATGATTGTTGCAATGATGGTATTAATATGAATTCTCTTCATGTGTGATGGATGTATTATGATGGTTTATCCATAGCTTCATTAAGCACCATACTTCTTTCTTGTTGTCTTGATGATAATTGACCCAATATGTCATCTTCTGAACATGACTAATTATGGGTTTACTTGATTGGACAGTAGAATCATGAGTTACATGTTGATATGGTGGTTGTCCACAAGATTGTCATTCTTGATAACATGTGAGCTTGGTAGTGATTGATGGAGATACTTGATATTTTCCATCCTCGATCATAACACATTCTCATATTACATTTCTTTGATGTGCTCCTTGATGGTAAATAGGAAAATTATCTTAGTGAAATAATTCATGATTTTCCTTGATACATTTGATGCTTATTGACTATTTGTGGAAATAATATGCAAACTATCTACTTGAACTCTTACTTGCTATGTACAATTTGACACTATCTTGAGGTGCTCAAGGTCTACCACCCCTTGACCAGATGTGTTTTTTTGCTATTATGTTACTCAATTAAATATGGAGACATCACACTATCTATAGAAGATTGTCATGAAACACTCTGTTGGAACCTACAATTGAAGCAATTGTTGTGTTGTCATTGATGTCAAACCTTAACTGGTAAGACTGCTGCTACTTAGGAAAGTACTATATCTATTGCATTATTGTGAAGAAGGGAAATAAAGGATGGTAACAATAGCACCTAAGGAAAGGTTGAGTTATCTTGATACTACAAAGTGTACTTGACTATGTTGTACAATGATGAGACAATGTATTGTTTATCTTATTAAGATTGAAGACTAAACTGGTAGGCTTGACCGAGAAAAAATGGAGAAATCATATTCAAGCCAAGTAATGTTAGTGTCGACTGAGTTAGTATATGCCGAGAAAAATTCTAGTCTCGACCGAACATCAGTTAATTGCCAAGAAAGACAGTATAAGTTGAGGAAACATTTTTAGTAATGATTGAGATTTCTACATGAAGACCGAGTAGTTGATCATAGTATTGACCAACCATCAGTATTTTTATATTTGAAGAGAATTCAGATTTGGAGCTGACATTGTTGAATTCTTGGATTATGTAAAATGTGTTGACTTTATTTATTGATTGTTTGAAAGCATTGAATGCACTGAAAAATGTTTTATTGTAAATCTTTAAGAGATTTGAGATGTTTCTAGAAAAGGAGCCAAAGAACATAAAGCGGGTAGATTCAATGAATCTGACCTAACCCTAAGATCTACAAAGGAGATTGAGCAGAAAAAGATGAGTTAACCTAATTGAGGAAGTATTAAGGGAACCTAAGCATTGTGTATGTGTGTGCATGGGTGAAAAGAGGATGCTAGAAGATTAGTAGATGTTATTGACTATATAAGAAGAAAAGGTTGAAGGAGAAGTGTGGTGATTTATTGAAGAAAAGTTTCAAGAAGATCAAAGATGGAAATGGAAAAGTTTCAAAGTCAATAAACTAGCATTTGTGTACGAAATTGGATCTACTATTTGCAAAGTGAGTTGTATGTTTTTCAGATCAATACTGATGCTACTTTCTAACCATTGTAATAGTCAAAATCCTTTTAATAGAGGTTGACCTAATAGTCATATGTTTAAATCCTTTGAACAAGGTTGCATTCTAATGGAATGTATGTAAGTCCTATAACAAGGCTCACTTCTAATAGAGTGATTGAAATCCTTTAACCGGGTCACACCTAACAGTGTGTATTGTAACCTTTGACAGGGTTGGCTTTTAACCAAGCTCACTTCATAAGAATGAAAATAATAGTAGCATGTTACAAAGTGGTTTTTCCCAGATTGGGTTTCCACTATAAATCCTAGTGTCAATGCTTGTGTGAATGTTTTGGTTTAAACATTTATGTGTTTTACATGTTAGATACAGCTGGGAACTGGAATGCAATGTTATATGTTTCTATCATAGAATCAGTGATGACCGAGTTGGTTTTGGTTGTTAGATCTGATTTAAAGAAAAAAATTTAAAGTTTGTTTTATACATCTGGACCTGAGAAAAACTGATTCACCCCCCCTCTTTGTTTTTCTAAATCATATTAAAAATTGGTATTAGAGCCATGTTTCTTATTATTGGTGTTTATAGAAATCAATTTTAAAGGGACTTGAAGAAAATGATCAGGCTGTATAAGAAGGAGGTACCGAAGCTGAATAAGGAAAACCTGCCTGCATGGAAAGGCTTGATGAAGCTACATCTGGCCAGTATTGGTGATTCTACAAAGTACTACATTGAGAAGGACTATGTCTCACCTGTCACATCTTTGAATGCTGAAGAAATGAGAGCTAAGCAAGAACATAATTAGGCAATGCTAGAAATTGCATCTGCCCTAAGCTATCCAAAATTTGAGGACATTAAGGATTGCACAAGTGCTAAGGAGATGTGGGAAACTCTTGCAAAGATCTATGGTGGTGACATAAATGTACTGAAAGCTAAGGTTGAGAGTCTCAGAGGTAAGTTTGATGAAATGAGAATGCAAGAAGGTGAGAACATTACACAAGATTGTGGTAGAATAAAAGAAGTTATGAATGCTATTAGAGGAGCAAGTGGGACTATTGATGATGAAACTATAATTGGAAAAGTACTAAGAACTCTATGTCCTATATATGCTATTAAGATCTTAGCTATTCAGGAATCTAGATGTAACTCTGTGAATGTGCTTACTTTATAAAGTTTGGTTGGCAAGCTGACTACTTTTGAACTCTCTAACTATGATAACTTCACTCTTGGTAGTATTAGTAATGTTGAATCTACTTTTAAGTCACAATTAGTTCTGAAGAAGCCAAAGAAAGAAAAAGAAAGATGCATCCATGAAAGTGAAAGTGACAATGACACTTTTGATGAAGAACTTGAAGATCTAGAAGCTCTTATGGCTAGAAGACTGAGAAGGGGAAAAGGAAAATATAAAGGTAAACACCCTATTATATGTTTTGCATGTAATAAAGTTGGTAATATAGTTGCTAGATGCCCTGATAGGAATGATAAAGATGAAGAAAGAAAAAGTAAACACAAAGACAGAAGAGATGATAGAAGCTACCAAAGGCACAAAGACTACAAAGGAAAAGGTAAGAAATCTTGTTACATTGCTGAAGAAGAAACTGACACTGATAGTGATAGTGATGATTTTGAAATTGAGGTAGTCTATGTTGCAATGAAAGATGAATCTGATGAGGATGAGAAAATTGTATTGATCTCCTATATGAACAAGAGTGAAAAATGGATTATTGATAGTGGTTGTTCACATCACATGACTGGTGACAAGAGTAAATTTGAGACCTTACATCATTATAGAGGTAAAAGTGTAAAATTTGGTAATGATGCACCATGTCCTATTAGAGGAAAAGGTTTGATTAAACTGATTGATAAGATCTCTTGTGAAAATGCATATTAGGTTGAAGGTCTAAATTATAATTTGCTAAGTGTTGCACAACTCAACAACATTGGTTATCGAGTGGAATTTCATCACAAGAAAGCTAAAATATTTGATGCTACTGGTGAACTGATTGGAAGTGGAGAACATACTAGAGGTAATTTGTTCTATCTTGACCTATCTGAAGAAGCATGTATGGTTGCACAACTTGATGAAATTTGGTTATGGTATAAGAGGCTCTATCATGTTAACTTTGATAATCTGGTAGAAATAAGTAAGAAGAAAAAATTAAGAGGTCTACCTAGATTGAAGAAACCTGAGAATGTGACGTGCAAGGAATGTCAGCTAGGAAAAATGACAAAGTCAAGTTTTAAGAGAAAATCCTTTACTTTTGAAAACATTTTAGATTTGGTTCATACTGACCTTTGTGGACCTATGGGTGTAAAAAGTTACTGTGGTGCTAGATATTTTATCTTTTTTGTTGATGATCATACCAGGATGATGCATGTAATATTTCTAAAAGAAAAATCTGACACTTTTCAATTCTTTAAGTGGTATTTGGCTAAGGTTGAGAAGGAGACAGGTAGGAACTTGAAATGTCTTAGATCTAACCGAGGTGGATAATTTACATCAAATGAATTCAATTTGTTTTACAATGAAAAAGGGATCAAAAGATAGATGTTTGCACCTAGAACACCTCCACAGAATGGTATAGCAAAGAGAAGAAACAAATCTATCTTGGATTGTGCAAGGACATTATTGATTGAAAATAATGTGGCACAAAATACTAGAAATAAGCTATAAGTATAGCTATCTACACTCTTAACTGGGTATAGATCAAGAAAGGTACAAATCTAACACCCTATGAATTATGGCATGGGCATGCACTGAGTGTTAAATACTTTAGAATCTTTGGAAGAAAGTGCTACATATTAAAAGATAATAGGAATGGAAAGTTTGATGCTAAAAGTGATGAAGGAATATTCCTAGGGTATTCCACAAAAGGTAAAGCTTATAAGTATTTGAACTCTAACACTAACAAAATTATGGAAAGTGTGAATGTCAAAGTTGATGAGTATGCAGAAAGAAATGAAGTTGACAGCAAAAGAGAACCAGGAGATTATAGATCTTTTGTGTATATTTAAGAAGAAGAAGAAGAGGCAAGTAACAGACTTGCACCTAATGCCGAGTCTTAGGTAAGCAATACTGAGTGATAGGAAGATGCTGCCGAGCATCAGGAAAATAGTGCTGAAAGAGAATAAGAACATGTCGAGTGACAAGATAATGCTGTCGAGTATCAAGAAGAGGTTGTCGAGCATTCAGAAGTTGTATCTGAAAATCTTGTTGAGGAACCTGATGAAATAGAGGAGAGAAGAGCTAAACCTATTTTGGAAAAATATGTAAGAAGACATCACAAGCCTGAACAGATAATTGGAGACAAACATACTAGAATTCTGACCAGAAGTAAGACAAAGGATCCAACATGTTTACTATGTGAATTTGAACCTAAGTCAACTAGAGAGGCATTAGAAAATGAAGACTAGATACAAGAAATGAATGATGAAATAGACCAGATAGAGAAGAATGATACTTGGACTCTGGTGCCAAGACCTGAAAACAAAAATGTTATAGGAACAAAGTGGGTGTTCCAGAATAAGTTGAATGAAAAAGGTGAAATAACTAGGAACAAAGATAGGCTGGTATGCAAAGGTTACACACAAGAAGAACAAATAGATTATGGAGAGACATTTTCCCCTATAGCTAGATTGGAAGGAGTAAGAACTCTGCTTGCATATGCTACTTATAAATATTTCAGGGTATTTCAAATGGATGTCAAGTCTATATTCTTAAATGGTATACTAGAAGAATAAGTTTACATAGAACAGCCAGAAGGTTTTATTGATCTAAACAAAAGACACATGGTATGCAAACTGAACAAAGAACTATATGGATTAAAACAAGCTCCCAGAGCATGGTATGAGAGATTGCATAGCTACTTGATACAAATTAGATTTTCAAGAACAAATGACACAAGCAATCTATACATGAAAGATGAAGAAGGGAAAGGTATCCTTTTGGCAAAAAGTTTTGTGGATGATATTATTTTTGGTGGACAAGATGCTTTGTGTAAAATATTTTCAAATGAAATGCAAACTGAATTTGAAATGATCATGTTTGGTGAGATTAAATTCTTTGTTGGTTTACAAGTATATCAGATGAAGACATGAATTTTCATTACACAGTCTAAGTATGTTAATGAAATACTGAAAACTTTTGGGATGGAATATTCTAGACTAGTGACTACTCCTATGGTTATTAGACAAAAGTTATCTAAGAATGATGATGTTGCAGAAGTGAACTAGACTGTGTACAAATCCATGATTGGAAAATTTTAGTATGTTGTACCTAGTAGACCAGATATTGCACTAGCTATTGGGATTGTGGCAAGATTCTCTACCAATCCTAAGGAAATAGACATGATGGCTGTGAAAAGAATTATGAGATACTTGAAAGGGATTGCTGACTATGGGCTATACTACAAGAAGGATGAAAGATTTGAACTAAGAGTATATACAGATGTTGATTGGGCAGGAAATGTAGATGACAGAAAGAGTACTAGTGGTGGAGATTTCTTTCTTGGACAAAGATTAGTCTCCTCAATGAGAAAGAAACAAAATTGCATTTCCCAATCTACTGTTGAAGCCAAGTATGTTGCTGCTGCAGTAAACTGTTCAAATTTGGTATGGATAAAACAATTGTTGGTAGGCATGAAAGAAGAAATCACTGAACTTGTTATTTTTTGTGACAACAAAAGTGCTATCAACATTTCTAAGAATCTAGTGATGCATACTAAGACCAAGCACATAGCAATCAAGTATCACTACTTGAGAGAATCCATACAAGATAAAGAAGTCCGAATGGAATATGTGAATACAAAGGAACAATTAGCAGACATATTCACTAAAGCTTTACCTAAAGAAGCACATGAGTATTTGATAATTCAATTAGGGGTCCTTCCCCTGATTGAGGCTTCCTAGTTAAGCTACGAGCACTGCATCAAATATGCTACAACAGAATATTTGATAGATTGATGTAGAAGATTGTCACACTTTAGGACTGGCCTAGAGTTGTGAAGAAGAGAAAACACAAGGAATCTGTCATAAGCAAGATGACAGAGGGAGAAACATTGAGCTACATAGATAATATCTACATCTAATGGATGTATGTTTAAGTTGTTGCTTTGGCATTTTTTTCAAAGAGGGAGATGAACTGAGATGATATAATAACACATGACACTGAAAAGAAAAGTAAGGAGATGATGAACTAAAAAGAAGGATTAGGATAGAGGGAGATCTAGATATTTCTGATGGTGAAAAAAGTGAGGCTAATAGATTCTAAATTAGAATGAAGCTAAGGATATTACAATTTATTTTTTCTGATGGACAGATAAGTTTTTGGATTGGTTGGTAATCCATGTGTTATTTAGGTGATATCATATGGTGTTTCCATCAATGCCAAAGAGGGAGATTGTTGGAAACTGTAATTGAAGCAATTGTTGTGTTGTCATTGATGTCAAACCTTAACTGGTAAGACTATTGCTACTTAGGAAAGTACTATATCTATTGTATTGTTGTGACGAAGGGAAAGAAAGGATGGTAACAATAGAACCTAAGGAAAGGTTGAGTTATCTTGATACTACAAAGTGTACTTGACTATGTTGTACAATGATGAGACAATGTATTGTCTATCTTAGTAAGATTGAAGACTAAACTAGGAGGCTTGACCAAGCAAAAATGGAGAAATCATGTTCAAGCTGAGTAATGTTAGTGTCGACTGAGTCAGTATATGCTGAGCAAAATTCTAGTGTTGACCAAACATCAATTAATTGCTGAGAAAGACAGTATAAGCCGAGGAAACATTTTTAGTAATGACTGACCTTTCTACATGAAGACCAAGTAGTTGATCACAGTATTGACTGAGCATCAGTATTTTTATATTTGAAGAGAATTCAGATTTGGAACTGACATTGTTGAATTCTTGGATTATATAAAACATGTTGAATTTATTTATTGATTGTTTCAAAGCATTGAATGCACTGAAAAATGTTTTATTGTAAATCTTTAAGAGATCTAAGATGTTTCTAGAAAAGGAGCCGAAGAACATAAAGCAAGTAGATTTAATGAATCTGACCTAACGCTAAGATCTATGAAGGAGATTGAGTGGCAAAAGATGAGTTAACCTAATTGAGGAAGTATTAAGGGAACCTAAGTATTGTGTATGTGTGTGCATGGGTTAAAAGAGGATGTTGGAAGATCAGTGGATGTTATTGACTATATAAGAAAAAAAGGTTGAAGGAGAAGTGTGGTGATTTCTTGAAGAAAAGTTCCAAGCAGATCAGAGATGGAAATGACAAAGTTTCAAAGTTAGTAAACCAACATTTGTGTACGGAATTGGATCTGATATTTGCAAAGTGAGTTATATGTTTTTCAGATCAATAAGTTGCTACTACTTTCTAACCATTGTAACAGTCAAAACCCTTTTAATAGAGGCTGACCGAACAGTCATATGTTTCAATCCTTTGAACAAGGTTGCATTCTAATGGAATGCATGTAAGTCCTATAGCAAGGCTCACTTATAATAGAGTGATTGAAATCCTTTAACTGAGTCACACCTAATAGTGTGTATTGTAACCTTTGATAGGGTTGGCTTTTAACCGAGCTGACTTCAAAAGAGTGAAAATAATAGTAGCATGTTACGAAGTGGTTTTTCCCAGATTGGGTTTCCACTATAAATCCTAGTGTTAGTGCTTGTGTGAATGTTTTGGTTTAAACATTTCTATGTTTTACAAGTTAGATATAGCTGGGTAGTGGACTGCAATGTTATATGTTTCTATTATAGAATTAATGATGACTGAGTTGGTTTTGGTTGTTAGATTTAATTTAAAGAAAATCTTTTGAAGTTTGTTTTATACATCTGGACCTGAGAATAACTAAGTCACCCCCCCTCTCTATTGTTCTAAATCATATTAACACACTCAGTCTTGTGATTGAATAGAACTATCTTTTTTGAAATTATCACATTAAGAAGTATAAAAGGTTATGTCTTTCATGATACACCCTTGAGAGGAATGTCACATTCATGTTCCTTTCACCTTGTCTGCAGTAGTTTTCATGTGTTGTATGACTATTTTGTAGGTCCCTTTACATTGTTTTGTCATTTTTATTTCTCTTTTCAATTGAGATCATCATATCAACCATTTTATAGACTTTGACTCAACTGTGTCTAAGAACTTTTCCTTTTATTGTCTGTGTGTCTATCATTCTTTCCTTACTGTGATTCAAAATCAAACCTTTCTAGTAATCTCTATCACCACTGTCATATTTTCATGACTTACACCCACTATTATACATCCTCATAGTCATCATTCCAAAATGATTGTTTTATTTCTATATCTCTATCAGTAATAAAAAACTGTCACCCTCTAATCTCTTCGATTAGACTTGATTTGTGTTTAGATAAAAGGTCTATATCATATGCACTTGGATTGTCATATTAATTTCTCTTAGTTGTCCTTTAACATCATGACTATCATTTAAATCTAATGATTTAGAGCCTTTTTTCATGCAAACACTGTCCTCTTATTTTCCCATTATCATTGATGTTGTTGACTCTAGAAGACTATGATGGTTATGGTGTTTTCTATCTTCTATTTGTCCTTGTTTCATGTCTGATACACTTTCCTTCAAGATCTCTATCTTCTTTTGCCACTCATTAAACCCCTACTCAATGTTGAGAATCCCCTATAGACCTACATTTCCATTGTAACACTTAGTACATATAATTGAAGGCTATCATTTGGGCCCTACAATCTTCCCTTAAAGGAACAACTATAAGTGAGGGGTAAGAGGTGAACTTCTCATTTTTAGCATAGGTATCACTTTACTTGAAGATGGTTTTTTATTGGCTGCACTTCAATAGGACACTTGACTATACCTATTTGAACATAGTTCAAATCCTAAAAGTCTACATTTCTAGGACTGTTCAACATTGTCCTAGTCAATCCATGTGTGTATGCTTGCTGCCCATACCAACCTATATCATCTGCAATGTTTCCTTGCTTATGAAGAGGAATAGTATCACCAAAACACATTATTATCTTGTCTTTATCCCTACAAGTCAGTGGTATTAATTGAAATTTCTCTTTGCCTTTGTGAACAATATATGTATTAGAGTAGCCATCATGAATTGTCCTTCTCATACATATTATATTTTTTACTTAGCATTCAGATTTGCCTAAGCAGTATTGTGAACTTTCCTCCAACACATGTACTATTGTGAAAATAATCACAAGTCCATTTGTTGGAGGGAAATTCATATTACACATGTTTGGAGGTATGAAGGAAACAAGAGAATTTGAAGAGTCATGAGTGGTGAGAAGATTCTTTTGAGTAGAAGCTTTGGAGGCACTATAGATCAGTCCATATCTTTGGTCACAAATGTATATATGCAATGTAGATCCTACATACCAAAATTTCATCTTAGTATTGATTTCTATTGTAAAATTCAAACCCTATAAATAGGAAAATGTCAACCAATGCAAGGAGTGCAACCAAAATTTGGAGAATTAATCAAATCAACACAGCTCAGAAATTATGAACATGGCACAATCTTTAGGTAAAGTGATTCTTATCAGGGGCACTATCCATCCATATTTGAACATGGTTTTTTACTGGATGCCCTTCAATAGGACACTTGACTATACCTATTTGAACATAGTTCAAATCCCAAAAGTATGCATTTCTAGGACTATTCAGCATTGTCCTAGTCAATCCATGTATGTATGCTTGCTTCCCATACCAACCTGTATCACCTACCTAAGTAGTACTTTGAGTAGTCCTCCTACACATGTACTATTGTGAAAATCATCACAAGTCCATTTGTTGGAGGGCTACTCAAAGTACACATGTTTGGAGGTCTGAAGGAAACAAGAGAATTTGAAGAGTCACAAGTCTTAAGATTGTACTTAATATAGCCAAGATTCATTCAATGGTACATTCAAACATGAAACAAACCATTCTTAAACCAAATTAAACTAGTAAACCAAAGGACATACTAATTATAAGTAAACTAGTAAACCAAAGGACATGCTTTTACTACTAAGTCTATGTTTGTTGGGCATACTGATTATAAGTACTTGAAATATATCACAAATGTTGCTAATTAAGGTTGGCAGGATGATTACGCCTATCCTGAAAAAAGAATGTCAAATCATTATGCTTTCAAACCAATTACCTATCGATGTATCCCTTGCGAGGGAGAGAAGCCAAAAACATAAATAACATGCACATAAACACAACAACTGAAAAACTTAAATGGAATACACCAAGAAGTACCAAATGATGAATGCTCAATTGTTGTAATAGCAAAGCAATATTAGAACTGTCCATTTCTAGAACTTGATTTTTCTATAGTCCTAATGATTTTTCTTATTTCTTGTTTGTGCTTGGTGACAAGATTTTGAACATTGTTGACATACTTAAATGGAATACACAATACCAAATGATGAATGCTCAATTGTTGTAATGGAAAAGCATCAGAACCATCCATTTCTAAAATTTGATTTTGTATAGTCTTAATTATTTTTCTATAGTCCTAATGATATTGAAAATTGTTGACAAAGAGTTTCTTTTTTTTGTTATAGTATAAATGATTTTTCTATAGTCGTAATGATTTTTCTTATTTCTTGTCTTTTGTCCCTTTTTGATTTCCTATGTCTGTGCTTCGTGA
Source organism: Chamaecyparis obtusa (assembly GCA_027943335.1). Taxonomy (NCBI): domain Eukaryota; kingdom Viridiplantae; phylum Streptophyta; class Pinopsida; order Cupressales; family Cupressaceae; genus Chamaecyparis; species Chamaecyparis obtusa. The sequence goes on from BSBK01010445.1 coordinate 183,795, forward strand.
TAGGATTTTGTCACCTTCTTTTGATGGTATATTTCAATCACTCTATATATGGAATACTATTTTGTTCACGTTTTTATTTCAGCATAATATTTCTTTCATTTTTCATATACACAGAGACTACACATGCTGATAAAAAAATGAGCTATTTGATTTAGGTTTACTTTTCATTATTGTAAATGGTTAATATTTCTGATGGTACTCCTTGGTGTATTTCATATAAAGATAATCATATAAAAATAATAAATGTAGTAACGATGGTGCGGTGTTGTATTGATATAGGCTCGATGACTCTTGTTAATGTGGTGGTGGGAAGTGTGTGTTGAAGACTTCACAGACACCGAACAACCCTGGATAGCCATTTTGGTGCTGACCAAATAGAAAAAAGGTTGCTAATGTGTATATATTTAATGTTTCTAATGTAAATATTATTCATTATAATATAAGAACTAATGTAGACTGGACATCACAGGGAAATAATGGCTGCAGATACTTTATTTGGGTTGATGACAACTCATCTACATCTATCCACCCATCTCCACTTATCTTCAATGAAGGATTTAAGTGAAAAACGTGTGAGGCTAGGGAAAATTTTGAAATTATATTTTTACGGTGCCTTCTTTGTATTGTAATCGCATATCTTTGTTGCGACCATATGCAGAGATGAACTCAGGAATTAGTTAGTTTAGTATTTTCATATTGTAAATAATATTTTAATATGGATATGACATAACTTCTCTTTGCCTCAAGTGTGCATATATATGGTTTACATCTTTTTTTAGAATAATTCTTCATGTTTATGGCTCAGGTGAGCCCCAATTTGCTAGCAATCACATGATTTAACATATAGTGTTTTCTTGGTTATTCCATTTGTTCCTTAACCTTGACTATGGATTGAATATCATTCACAAGCTTGAGTGAGGCTTTGTACCATGCACCATCCACAGATTTGTATGCAATGTTGATTTACAAACATAAATAATGCATTGAACGTAATCTACGAATGCTACATGGTATGAAGTCTCACTAAAGTTTGAGAATCCTCCCTTTATTCTAGTGAGGGATTGGAATGAGTTCATTTTGGATGCAAAGGAGAAAGGGGATACTCAAAGAGGAATTACACCAGCAAATGAGAGAAGGTATAAATATTTTAATAGATTTTTATTATTAAATAATGAAATTTGCATATACTAGTGTTCTAAGCCTCCTCATTACATGATTTAAGGTCTTAGTCCAAGGAAAAATTAAATTAGACTTACTATCCAAAACACACAAAAAACATGCACATAAACACGACAACTAAGAAACATAAATGTAGAATTCACAATAGCTGAGAAACATAATTGTAGGCATCATAGTCACAATCTTTTGGAGATAATGTAATTGAGTTGTGTACCCAAGCGATGGAGAGCAACTTATGCACCCCTGATTCCAAGTTGAATACATCTGTTGGAGGACCTTGTATTCATGAGCAACAGATGTAGTCAACTTGGAATCGGAGGTGCAGGAGTTTCTCTCCATTGTCTAGGTATACAACTCAATTACGTTGTCTCCAAACAATTGTGACCATGATGCCTACAATTATGTTTCTTAGCTATTGTGTCCTAGGACCCCTTATGACCCTTTACGACCATTTACAATCCCTAAGACTACATCTTAGAGGTGTTAAAATGTCGTAAAGGGTCATAAGAGGCTCCTAGGAGGGGCTAGATGAGCTTCCACCTTCATGTGGTTGGCCCTATTAAGTATAGAATATTATACTCTTCTTGAAATAAAGAGAAGCTCAATAATGTAAGGTCTCAGTCCATGGACAAATTAAATTAGACTTACTATCCAAATTGGTACATTGATGAGAATCAATGATGGGCTTAAGTTTTTTGATTCTGAGAAGACGTATATGTAGTGGAGGCCAAAAGGGATTTTTGTGGAGATTTTCTAGATGTGGAGATTTTCTAGAGTGGTTATATACATACAAGGGTTTCTAGATTGAGTACTAGTGAAGAGATAATGATTTAGTAACCTATGTCTATAAAAGAGCTCTACCTTGTCATACGTGGTGAGAAGTATCCCCAAGAAATGGGAATGCTAAGGTGGAAATGGTGGGTGGTGGAGAGTGGTAGTCTGAGAAAGCCTTTCCCAAATAGTAAACAACAATGACATAATATTGATGTGCTTAATTTGATAATCAATATATATATTTTTTTTACAAAATTAAATTGTCCGTCTCTTTTTCAACCAACAAAGAATAGGTGGATCGACGAGAAAGCTATACAATCAACATTTATTACGATGATTATACATCGCACTTTTGACCAACATTATAACAATATAACAGGCAATTCTTCTAGGTTGAAGCAATGATTTTGATGTCATCTCCACCGATAATTCAACCAATTTTGACCTCACAATTTTGATAGACACTTGATGTGTCATAATATCAACTAAAAAACTCTGACGGCCATTCTAGTCAATTAGCCAACTAATCGACATCTAATAATCGACTAATCCTCACCGAAAAATAGGCTAAAATTTACTAGTGAAGTAAAAAAATTTCTCTTGAAAGTAGATCTAGTCTTCTACCCATCAAGCATCTCTTACACATTTTATTATTAGGCTTTATCAACTTTGGTAGATCTCTCACATAATTACTATCACTTATCTTCACAATGTTATAAAAATTAATATGAAGCAACCTCTTATGTTATAACCAACTATCATCAATGTGTGTAATCAAACACTTTCTTCTAGTACTTTTCAAATGAAAGATGTTACCTTTTGATTTTGAACTTGGTGAAATATCATCTTCTAAACTTCCCAAGACTACCATTCTTGAATTATAAACCATATCCCTTATCAACTAGCTATCCAACATACAAAATATTATTCTTTAGTCCTTAAATGTATAAAACATCATCAGTATTAGTCTTACAATCAAGAGTAATGGATCCTCTACCATGGATTAGACAAGGAGTGTGATCACCAAATCTGATTAAACCACCATCATACCTTTGTAGTTCCACAAGTTTTCTTTTATGTCAAGTTATATGATGTGAACAACCATTGTCAATAACCCACTACCTCCTTTTCTCAACATGCTCTAACAAATCTCTTTCCTCATTCATAGTACTTGGATTTTCTTCTTTTATAAAAATGAATCCAAATTCTTCATCATTATCACCATCTTTTTCAAATTCTTCATCAGTCACACCATCATTAAAAGAAGGATAATATTTCTTTAGATATTTAGATTGATACTTTGTAGGATTTTTCTTAGGAACTCTCTCATGACATCTAGACACAAAATGACCAATTCTATTGGAAGAAAAACATTTCAAAGGTATTTTTTCTTCATACTTACCAGCTCCCATCAGTACTCTCCTAGAAATCAATGCTTCAAGTTATTCAAGATTCCTTTTTTATTCTTTTATCTCTTATATATTCTTAGCATACTTTGATATACTTTCTCCAAGTCCATATCTCTTCTTACCTTTTGATACAATTTCTTTTAATGCAATGTCAATTTTTGGAGGAGGAATTTTTCTCAACTCAATACAATTAGCTTACTGAGTAGCATGTATTTTGTCACTATAGTCATTGTTCCAATTTCTTCTATAGCTACAACCTTGTGTTTGTAAGGAGGTAAGGATATAAAAAATTTAGCCACAATTTGATCATCATCAATTGTTCTACCAGTACATCTCATTCCACAAAAAAGATCTATCACCTTTTGCATTTAAGATCCAAAATTCTCATCTTCACTCATCTCCAAAGCTTCAAAATTTCTTTTAAGTGTCTACAACTTTTCCATCTTCACCTAAGGGTTTCCTTCATGTAGACTACTTAAATTTTCCTAAATCTGGTTTTCTTTCTCCTATTCCATGACATCAGAATATTTTGAATCTATCAAAGTACTCAAAAAGGATTCCTTCACTCTAATGTTGACACCAAATTCCTTCTTTTGATTAGGAGTAGAAATCACAAAATATGTAGGAGTATTATCATTTTTCTTTGTTATCTCCCAATGCTCATTACTAAGGCACCTCAAATGTGTCTCCATCTTCCCTTTCTAGAATCCATTTTTTTTTTCCATCAAATCTCATACTTTCCTTTCTAAAATCTTCCATCCCAGATCACCTTAGGCTATTAAACACTTCAAAGAGGCACTACCTCTGATACCAATTGATAGAAATATAGAAACACTAAACAACTAAGGGGGGGAGGGGGTGAATAAGTTATGTCCTAACCTCTTAAAGTTTAACCACTTTGTAGAATTAAACTAATTAACCATATATTAGAATGATAATATTAAATCATAGAATCAAAATACCACATGAACATAATAACACCAAGATTTTTGACATGGAAACCCTATTAGGGAAAAGAACCATGGTGAAGATCAAACCCACAATATCATGTATTCTATAAAAATCACAATACCCTATTAAAGGTACAAAGATAATGCACATGCATTCAAAAATACTCCCTAGAGCTCACTACTCAATTAGAAAAGGAATGACTCACTAAATTACATATCAACTTGGACAACAATCCACTATTTATGAAGTAACTTATAACATCTCCAATATGCCAATACAAATTTGATGCAGTACAAAAAAATATCTTCATCAATTGTAGATTCAACTCATACCTCTTCAAAAAATCATCAATACATTATTCTTGAACACATCTATTCCTTCGCACTAAAAAATGATTACTTTCTTTTATACATTTCATCAACTAGTTTCCACAAGGTCATCTAGGGACCTAATTACAAAATATTAATTCATTACAACTCAACATACAATGTGATCCATGAATGTTGGCTAAGACATATAAATCATCCATAAAAAAATCCTCTAATATGAAATATCTTAATAAATCATGCCATGATCCATCACACCACATTACACCAACCATGTTGGCCAAGAGTGTAAAGAATAATTATTAGTAAGCTCTTTTACTCTAGAAAAATAACTTCTGATCCTCAAATCAACAAAAAAATCATGTCAAAAAGAAAAATCTTAGTTTTAAACATGCCACAAAATTCTCATCTTGAGATACTATCACACTGATCCAAATACTATCATACTATCTCATTTTGAACATTTCTTGAACTTAAAAATACTACTCTATGTTAAATCACACATAACCATCTCAAATAATCATGCGAACCTATGCAAATTGATAAATATCAAGTATGGACATTCCTAAAAACTTTTGTAGCTTCACACTAACCAATCCAATCAAATCACTCAATATTTCTACAACATTATGCATGATTGTCACAAAAAATAAATATGTTGGAATCAATGACAAAACATCTCTCAAATATGTGATGGTGATCTCTGAAGCACATATTTGCACAATATCACAACATCTCTTCAATCCTTAAATCAAGAAGATTGTCTCACTATTTGAGTATTCTTTCCCCATCCATTGTCCAAGAATTTTAAATTCATTGGCACACTTTCCTAATTGGTTCAAAGATACTCATTATAGGAGTCATCATTATAAGGATAAGTGTGGGAAGAATGGTTCCTCAAAATTTTAGGTATGTCATGTGTAGAAAATGAGGTTTCACCTAAATTCCCATTGAAAATTCTAGTTGACTCAGGCACTATACCCTTAGTATTTAATCTTAGGGAAGCCATAATTCTATAGATTCTTCTCATAGTGATATTATCTATGCTAGAATAAATGTCATAAAACTCACTCACAAAGATAAATATAAAAGAAATGACTAAATAATGGAAATTCTCAATATATTTATCAACTAAGTATTACATAAAAGAAATAAAATTGTAAATTTAAATTATATAAGATATCTAAGTGCATAAAATGTTGAATAAATACATACCAATAAGATCTAGACATCCAAATAAGAATTAATATGGCTGAATAATGAATTGGGATAACCAAAACTTAATGTGAGAAGTAGGGATCATTAGCCTATGTAAAGAAGCTAGAAATCTTAGACATGTTTCTCTTTTATCACAATGAGAGGGGAGTGATCCAATTGACTTTATATATTGGGCACAAAGTGGATCCAATAGTCTCTCATAATGATTTGAAAATGATAATGTAATTGTGAAAGAGAAATATGTAAGGTAGAATAAAATATAACAAAGTGAGAGTTTTTAGTATATATAATAATACATACATAAAATATGTAGACAATCAAAGTAGATCTCGAGATACAAGACAAAGAGGAAAATGATACTACAACCTAAGGTAAAATATGAGGGAGAATGGTGAGAAGAGAAACCTTTTCATAGGAAAACACTAAGAAGATCATCCTTTGTTGACAAGTTTGATGTGTTGGCATTGATGTTAACATGTCTATTATGAAGTTTTCCATTGGAATAGTATGTTTAGAGCTATGGTGAAGAAAAGTAATTGAAGATGACAATTTTTTCACCTTAGATGATAATTTAGAGGTTTTTAACATGGTCCATTTCAATTTGTAGGCATTGATATGAAAATTTGAGTCAATTATGAGATCACATATGGTGACTGACTAATTTACTATCTTTGAGTGTAACCGAGTTACATAGATTGGTTTTGTGCACATGTTCAAGGTGAGATATTTTATCATGAAATTGGTAATATGTTAAGAGAATATTTATGTGTCTTTAGTTCAAATGGCTAGTGATTATGAAGGTCCACAAGGTATTTTCAAGTGTTACATAGGAAGGTGACAATGTTCTTGAGGGTGGCAAGAACAATTCAGGAAAATCCAATGATTAGGGTGGATTTGATAGTTTATTTGAACTTCATGATTCCTAAGGATGTTCTTGAATTATGTTCTTGATGATTTTATGGTCTTCATTGATCAAGGTAATGAATTTTTGAGGGATTTTCAAGTTGGTGAAAATTTCTCTTATGTTCTTGGCCAACTTGACCAATAAAACATTGTATGGTTGATCGGTAAAATATTTTATGGAAGAGTTATGATCTTGAGGTGATAATGAAGGATCCAAGAATGTTGGATAAAATAAATTTAATTAGGGTCATTTATTTTGGCATTGTGAGATTAAAACTAAGAGTTAGGTTTTTGTCAACTTGTTCTTGATATAAGATTGATGAATTAGGGGAAAAAGTAGGTGGTTGCACAAGAGAAAAATTCATTGTGGATACCTGGAATTGATAGGGAAGTAGTTGTGAAGATCTAGTGATGGTTGAATTTATAAATTGAATGAGTTAGAGAGAATTAAAATAGAGATCTTATTGTACTAAAATGGATCTAACTTTTGCATGAGGTGGATGCTGGTATACAATTCAAAAAATTCTTAATTTTTATCATATCAACCATTGTAGTAGTCTTTTAAGGTGAAAGTATTCCTTAGGGTTGTAGCCCAAGTATTTTTGAATAGTGATTTCTATGAAGTGTTCCTAAATTCATATGCATTCCATTTTTGTAATAATATTTTACTACCAATAAGGTATTCATCTTATTATGGGTTCAAACCGTACCGTGGTTTTTCCTAATTTGGATTTCCATGATAAAAATCTTAGTGTTATGTATTGTGCATGATTTATGGTTTGTGCTTACTCTATTTATTCTACATAAATTATTCAGAATGGTTTTATTCATAAGGATTTTAAGGTTTAATGGTTTTTAAGATCTAGTATTTTAGAAGAAACTAATTCACCGCCCCTCCCCTCTTAGTTTCCTACTACCTCATTTCCTACAATTGGTATCAAATCCTAGTCCATTGGAGGAAGCCTAACCATTTGAGGGAGATCCAAAGATGGCAGAATAAAAGAAGGACAATCCTAGGTGTGATAGAACCAGCTACTCTTTATGTAAAATCTGCATGATAGTACATCTCAGATGAATTGATGATGATTGCTAGAAAGAAATGAAGAAATCTTACATTCCTCCTGCAAACCCTATAACTCATGAAGAGATCAGTAATGTCAAATATAATATAAGGGAAAAGGAAGCCTTGTTGAGTGCATTTAATAATTCATAAATGATAAATATCTTGGAATTAGAAATGACTAATGAGATATGGGAAAAATTTTAGATCTTACATGAAGGAGAGAAGGAAGTGAAGGTTACCAAGTAGTAGAGTTTAAAAGGTCGGTATGAAGCCCTAAAAATGAGTGAAGATGAGAGGATCACCTCTTAAATGCTTGGGGTAAATGAGATTTTGAATTCTATTAGATGCATTGGAGGTACCTTTAAAGAAGTTGATATTGTAGGAAAGGTTCTAAGGTCACTACCCCTATCTACAGTCATAAACTTTTAACCATTGAGGAGATCAAGATAGTAACTGATCTGACAAGAGAAAAATTGGTTGGTAATATTAATTCTTTTAAATTAAGTACATTTGGTGATGCACTAACTAAGGTTGATATTGTATTCAAAGATGTTAGATCTGGGAAAGACATGCATAAATCAAAACCAAGCAAAATGCCAACAAATGAATGGATGTTAAGACATGAAAAGGAGATGAAGGAAATGGAAGAGGAAGATAGAGAACTTAAAGAATTGGAACTAATGATTGCAAGGATAGTACCTATAGTTGGTGAAGGTAACTACAAAGGAAAGTTACCTATCAAATGTTTTGTGGTTCCACAACACACACCCCTATTTGGCCACTTGGCCAAGGCCCAACCCTCCTTATTTCTTTTTTTGTTTTTTCCCATTGGGCCTTTTGGATTTTTTTATCTTGTCTCCTATTTGGTTGTGTTTTTGAAGAAAGCCTCTTTCCAAAGAAAGTTATAGGTTTTTTTGGGACATTCATACTTTTGGAATTTCTTAGGTTTTCAGACCTATGAAATTCTAAAGCTCTAAAATCTCTCATGTAAGAAGCCTCACTTTATTACTCCTTTTGATACTTTGGACTTAATAGGTTTTCAGACCTCTGGAAGTCCGAAGCTCTAAAATCATGAACCCCCGTACACAAAAGTTTTGGACTTTTGATCCTTCACTATTTCTGATGTTTGGGGTTCCTTGGATCTCTAAAAGTCTAAAACTTTGAAACCCCAAAGCTCTGACACTGCAAAGGTGACTAACATCACCTTCAGCTGAGGAGTCTATAAATTACAATCGAGATGATCTTTTCCTCATTCAGTGTCTTAGGTTTTTGGGCATCTAGCAAAGCATTTTATTTGGAGCACTTAATCTTTCAGTCTGCATGATTTATTTGCCTCACCAAAGCTTCTTTGATCATCTTGCACCTCTCCCCATTATTTTCCTTCAACGTAGAGCTTTGTTTTTTTTTTTGTGCTTGTTATTCATCTTTTGGTTTAGGTTAAGGTTTTTCTCATTCTTCATATTTACTTTTAGGGTTTCACTTTGTTTTTTGTTTTTGTCTTGGTTTGTGTATTGGTTCATTGGGCAGGCTTGATTTCACGCTCATTTTCGCCCCCCTCATTTTAGTACATGAGGGTTTGAAAGAGTTTTTCCTTCAAGGCTTCTGTAGATACCTTTTTCTTTTTAGATTTTCAACCTCTGAATGTCCCCGGTCCTTGAGGTGTCAAATAATTTTCAAAGTGGTTTTTTCACACTTTCAACATTGTGGTGTGTGAAGAGCATAGAGACCTCCAGATTTCCCAAGTTATCTAGACCCTTTTACCTTTTAAACTTTTGGCCTTTGGCACTTTGATAATCACATGCAACACCAAACCTCTGAAACCTAAAAAGTATGAAACTCCATGACACTAAAAAAAACAATGATATTTTTGAATGTTTGGCCTTTTGGCCTCTGAAAAATTCAAGCACCCCTGAACTCTGACACACAGAAAGATTTTAAAATTATATTGAGACCTTTTTTGCCCTTTCAGCTTTTTGGAGGTCAAGGTTTTCTTCAGTGTTTGCACCTCTAAAACCTCAAAATTTGAGTTCTATCCTTCCATTTTGGTCTGTAGATTTTGGGTTTGTTTATCTGGGATATTTCTTTCTTAACTCCTAATAGTTTTCGATAAGCTTTTTTACTAATTAGTTCCTTTTTATTTTGTAGAATACCAAAAAAGATCACTTCACTAGCTATGAATTTCTTGTTTAAAGGGTACAATGCTCCATCCAAGGTCGGTAATTTTCATAGTGAAATAATAGATACCAACATCAGGAATGTAGATTGGAGTGAATTTATGAAAAGGTGTGCAAAACTAGAGGGTAGATCCAAAGACTGCACTTCCTTGGTGTACTCAAGCCATGTTAATGCAATGACACATCCAATATCTATTCTATCTTCTAATCTAATCATAAATCTCACATAATACTATGTTCCCAGTGAGAGGCTAGTGAAGAATATAATGGGTGATTTTTTCCTCGACCTTATGATAGACAATATTAAAGATGTTTTTCACCTCGCCAAAGGAGATGATAGATTCTATGCTTTCTCCATTGATAAAGGCATGTAGTTTTTCAACAAGGACACTTAGTTGACTTATGAAATTTTTAATAAAGAATACCTGGCACAACCTCATCCTAAAAACAAGATGGAAATGATAGACATGAGAAGGGGTACTTACAAGATGACATCTAAGCTAGAGGTAGTATGATAAGTAGATTGTATGACCTACCCAAGTCTATCCAACTTGAGCCTTGTATGATTTTGTTAATAGATAAGATTAAAGGAAGGAGGGATAGGTTCGATTGGTCCACCATCCTCAATGACAATATGTAAAAATAGATGACTAAAATTTGAAATGATCCTCATTTCTATATGACCTCATACATCATATACTTACTAGTCACCAGGGTAGTCTATCTGGGCTTAGTGAAAGTAGGAGTGATGGGTCAACCTAATGCTTGGTCCGTCACTGTATATCTGTAGCTTGTGAGGAAATAACACTTGGGGGAAGAAAAAATGGAATAAACAATTTTCAATGATGCCTTTGTCTTTTCAAACATCCGCTCTTTTTTGGGTAATAATGAAAAATGACTTTTAGAAGAGGCAGCTACCAAAGTCAAGGCCTTGGGTTCCTATTACATTTAGTTCAGGACCTTCACATACATTAGAGTGGTAAGAAGCACTCTAAATCCAAAGAATCATCCAATATATCCATCAGATCAGATAATCCTATTGGAGATGGCCAACGACCTCTCTACTATTTATGAGCATATCAAGAACAAGAAGAAAAACTTTTAGGACTCCCAATTTCCATCAGGTCGCATTCTCTTCAAGATATGAAGGTGTGAAAATCCTTATCATTTGAATATGATGAATGCCCCTTACAATACTTCAATTTGATTAGGACCATAATTGACCCCATAGGCACCTATAGTCGCATCAAGGGAAGACACTACATTTATGAACCATATTTTGAGGATCACTGGATGAATTGCATAGATGACTATGATGTTAGGATTTGAGATTATTTATGGATGAGCCTTGAACTAGCACAACATTATTTACTTATTTGCATCCAACCTAAAGTATGGGAGGTATATTTTGAGGATATTTTGGACCCCTTATAAAATGAGGATAAAATATACACAAGGACCATACTAAACGTAAAAGTTGACAAGGAAGAAAATGAAGACATCGACTTCAAGGAAACACATGTGATCAAAACAAATAAATCCTAGATTAATAGACCATTAAAGATGGATACTATACCTATGAAATAGTAAATTGATCCATCTTCCAAAGAAAATAAAATAAAAGGTGAAAAGGTTCTATTTCCATAGTTCAAAGGAGTAGCCCCTCAAAAGCCTAAGACAATTTATAGGCATGGTCATCTCACCATTTATGGTTCTAATCCAAGGGAAAATCCAGTCAAAACAAGGATGAAAGGGAGTATTTCTTCACCTATTTATATTTTCTCTCATGCCCAAGGAAAAAATAATGCTCCACAAAGGTCCCCAATAATAAAAGTTACAGGGCCCAGAGAAACCATCATAGAAAACGGGAATGTGTATAAAAGGAAGAGGTCATCCATGTCCCCTCATTTGGAAACTATATGAGAAGAAGAGGAAGAAGATATGGAGGTGGGAAAGGTACCCTTGGTTCAAATAACTAGATTAGGGACAACCACAAAAGGAAGGAGATTTCAAGATGAGGATCTTCCATGAGTAGATATTGATACATGAATGCAAGAGATGGGAATAGATCTATGCGAGTCCCTTGGAGATGATGAATTTTATGTTTATGATTTGAGGATATCCTAGGTTTTAAAGAGAAAATGTCAGAACAACCAGATATAGATATAGAAAGAAAATTTACCATTCATCTTTTCTTCTCCATCTCAATTTACTACTCCCACCTTCAAGAAAAAAATTGAAGATATGACCATAGATAAGGAGCCTGAGATTCCAATGTCTCCTTCAAAGGAGTTAGACCAAGAAGAGACTACAATTAAAATTCCCATGGAAAAATAAATTGAAGTTGATCTAGTCCAAGATTCCATTCCTCCACCTCCAGTGCAATCTCCATCCCCTCCACTATCTTGTCCTTTTAAAACTCCTCCACCTCTGGTACAACCTCCCATGCCTACTCCTCAACCAAAAACTCAAGCTCTCACTCCTCCACCTCCTACACCTACTCCACCACTGACCTTTCCTAATCCTTCACCTTCTCATCCCATACCTTATTCTAATGTGACCCATGAAAAGGTACAAGAATAACTAGATGAAGCATAAAGGGAAAAGGGTACTCTTCCTTGTGAGAGTAGGATAGAAGAAGAATCAGTAGAAGAAGGAGAAGGAAAAACATTATGGGAAGAAAATTCAAAAGAAAGGGAAGCCTTTGAGAGAGAGAAATAGATTCTAAAGAGGGTGCTTAAGAACAAAGGGGGAAAACTTTAGTGTTGGTTTTTCCATATGAGCCAATAACCACTTTCACTAAACCCACCTAGTTCACCAAAGAAATATAGACAAGAACCATGGTGTACTTTGATGAGGAAGATACTAATTTGGAAATCTTGGGTCAAAATTTTCATCAAGGGGAATCTAGTGACTGATCACGAATGATGTCATATGTCACTCAAAATCATAGGGGCCAATGGAAGGAACAAATGGCAATACCAATAGATGATGCCAATATTATAGAAATAACACTAGAGGATTATAGTTTTGAGGTTGATCTAGGTGAGCCTACCTGGGAAGGGAGAAATACATTGGCTACACTTGGTTTAAAGTATGCCTTGGGGTCCATGGACAAGGATGAAGAAAAAATTAAAGATTCGACAGAACAAAATGAAGCCTTAAAAAGATTCAAACTTTAAAAAATAGGTCTCATTGACCTAAATAATCTAGAAGCCTCATTATAGGCTATCCTACAAAAGATATTTTCCCCGGGATTACTAGCGGATATCCCATACTATTTTATTCAAGCCTCCTCAGATTGGAAGGGATATTTTGAAGAGTTTGGAAAGGCTACTATTCGGGCAATTTTGAGACCTTTCAGAAGTATCCTTTAGGATATTACCAAGATGGTAGATATGGTAGGTGATGAGGTAGGATTGGATGTACAGATTGGAAAATGTCACAAGGTTCTTGGGAACCTTAGGATAATAAGGAACCAATGCTTCCAAGTTTTGGTAAAGATATACGAGGGGTTCGAGATAGATAATTTTGAAATATGGATAAAAGATATAGCTCAAGAAGTGAAGGTTTATCAAAAGTGCTAGGATAAAATAAGTAGGAAGGAAGAAGAGATAATGGCTTGGGTTGAATAATTTCAATAGTTCTTTGATGGAATTGACCTTGATCTATTTGATGAAGAAAATGATCACCTAATGTATCCAATAAAGATTATTTTAGACTAGTTTGTAGGAATTTTGGTTGATATCAAGACAAAAGAGGATCACCAATAACTCTTTTATCAAAAGAAGGATATGCATAAAATGATGGATCAAGAGGAAGAAATTAAGTCTTTTTCTACAGAACTAGTTTCTTTCAGGGAAAAGAAGCAACAACATTGATAACATCCAAATGGTGAAATTTGAAGAAGTATAGGAAATAGTAGAAACAATGTGGAAGGTGCACCCAAAAATCCTCCCATATGACTAAGTATTTTGTTTTGGACTTAGACAATTTTCATAGTGAAATTTTTTTTGACATTTAGCCATTTTTTTTAGATCAAGATTTTTGGTATTTCATACTTTGAAAGTCTAAAATTTGGAGGAGTTAGAAAGTTTTGACTTAGTCAATTTTGTAGATGTCATTTTTAGAGTTAGGTTCGGGGTCTGAAATTCTAGGGCCATTTCATCAAAGAGTTCATGTCTTGAAAGTATGACTCTGAGTTAGATTTCTTGCATGTTTGTGGTCATTTTTTCTAGCCTTGGGGATATCAATTAGATGGTTTTGCGAAGAGAAGCCATGATGAAGATCTTAAGGAAGAACTCCAAGTTTTGAAGAAAAATATGGTTTAAAAAATGGTGGAACTCCAACATGTATCTCTTTTTTTCTAAGAATATTTGGCCTCGATTCCTCATAAATTTGTAATGCACATGGATTAGATCCATGCTAGGTAGTTTAGAACTGCCTTAGGAATAGTTTTATTTTAGTAAGCTTTAGATTAAATTTTATTTTTAGTTTTATGCATAGCTGAAATCCTAGCTACAAGTTACCTATTTTCCAAAAAAGAGTGAAGTTATATAAATTGTAAGAGAACATTGTAATTAAGGCCAACTAATTTTGCAATAAAACTATCTACAATTTGTTCTTCAATTGTGGTATGAAGTTTTTGTTGTCAACTTTTCTATACTGAAGTATATGACTTGATATAGTGTTGTCATTATGGAAAAAAAGTCATCTAGTAGTTTGCAGTCAACACACTTAGTGTAAAGATCAGAATTCTATTAAGTGTTGAAGATTGGACAATGTACAAAGTTACTGCAACTCAGAGCATCAACGCACATGTGTATGGATGAATTATGGTATGTACCCTAGAAGTTAAGATTTTTAGACTATACTTATGCTTAGTCTATGAGCGCATAAGTAGATATGTGAAGATGTGAAAGTTACAATCAGTTGAAGCTGCATAGCCAGTGTGTGCCAACAAAGAATAGAGCATGGAGCCGATAGTTATCATTTTGGTTTGTGATTATAATTTTATGTTATAAAAACCATGTGCCCATTGCATTTAGGTTTCTGAAATGTTTATATGTATAATTGTAAGCATGCTTAAGCCAATTCATTTGGAAGCATTGTTTGTAATTAGTTATAGGGCTGACCTAACTATTTTGTTTATATGAGCATATAAATATAAGATCTGCCCATTGTATTCGGTATGAAAGTTGTAATAGAGTTGTGATAAGAAGAGAAGAGGTATACAAAGATATCATAAGATGTATTAGATCTTTTCTAGAGCTCAAAGCATCAGCGCACCAAAGGAACTAATCAGACAAGCAGTGTCATAGTGATAGTTCACCAACAGATATAGTGTGTATCTGAAATCAGAAGGTTGTAGCCTTCACCATTTGAGCAGTGAGCTCTAGGATAGTGAGTCCACTCCCCTAACAGGGATCATTATAAAAGACTCCTAATAGGGTCCAAACCTTAACAAGGTCTACTATACTTAAAGCATTGTAAAGCTACTCCTAATAGGGTAAAGATTCTTCTAACAAGGATCACAAAACACTAGTATAGAATATTAGTGGGTATCAAGTCCCACCGAGATTTTTACCTATTTGGGTTTCCCTGTATCCATATTGGTCTCATGTGTTGATTTCATGTTTCATGTTTATGTGACTGTTTAAATTCAATACTTAAGCATTTAAGTTTAGCATAAAAATTAAAGTAAAAAGTTAAATTACAATGAACACTGATTCACCCCCCCCCCCCCCCCCTCTCAGTGTTCTCATTCCTAAAAATTGGTCTCAGAGCTCTGGTCCTTAGGAAAGAAGTTTAACCACTTGAGGAGATCATGGAAAAAGAAGATATGAAACATCTGAAGAAAAATATTGAAGCCACTCTTGAAGACCTAGACAATTCAGAAAGAGAAATTGAAGAACTAAAAGAAAAAGTCAGTGATGCTCAATTAGTTATCAAAAGACTAAGAAAGGATTTGAAAGGACACTCTAACAGTGATCTTGAAGAAAAATTCAAGAATTTGAGTGAAGAAAATGCATCCTTATTAAGTTAGCTTGAAGAATTTGATGACAAACTGATGAACAATCAAGATGTCTACATTGAACAAGTCAAGGAAAACCTTCAACTCAATAAAGAATTGAGGGAAGCCAATTTGGAAATGTTAGAGCTAAGGAATATCAAAGAAAGCTTGGAATCTAAATTGAAAAAGTCAAAGGATCATATTGACAAATTACACATCAGTTCTCATTTGGTTGAATCTCAGTTGTATGCAAGAACAACTAGAGGAGACACTAGTTGTATCAGATACAATGAATCAAAAAATCAGATTGAAAATATGTGAGCAAGAAAGGATGCATAAAAGGACTCTACTAATGCTGAAAAGATAGAAGATCAAACCAAAGACAATGGTGGTCCTCCTAAGAATGAGTGCAAGCAAGTAGAACACACCTATTTTACATGTAACAAGCATGGACACATTGCAAGGAACTATATAGAAGTAAGACCTTTTAATGGATATTGTTATTCATGCAATAGATTTGGTCATAGATCTATGAATTGCAAGACTGGTAAGAAGAACATGACTCAACATGATTAGAGGAATCAGAATCAGACAAATGTAAGAAGTTCTCAGAATTTTCAATGTCAGATATGTAACTATAATGGTCACTCATCCAGAACATGCAGAATGGTGACTCATGTCAATGCATCGAGGAATAATAGACCTCCATTCATTTTTCACTCTTGTAACAAGGCTGGACATAGCTCAAGGTTCTGTAGATCAAGGACACAAGGTCAAGAAAGCCCTAAAAAGACCGAAGAACTAGTTTTGGACCCTAAAGTAGAAGTCAAGTTTGTGAAAGCCTCAAAGGATGCGAGCTTGATTTGGTCAGAAGGAAAGAAGGAAAAAATTGATTCAAATGTATTGGATGCATGCCTAGTGGACACACCCTCTACATCTGCATGAATGGCCCTTAGGGTCATAGGGGGAGCTAATTTAGCTCTAGACCCTTGCATGGCTGGTATACTCATCCTCATAGTATGCACCTTTGGACTTAAGCTTTTAGAGTGTATAGGAATCTTCGTGGAAGAGAACACATGTTGATTGTTGGTGGAGCTCAATTTTGAATTTTTGAAGTGACAGCCTGGTTTACGCGACGTGCATTAATGGAAGATTTTTCACTTTAAAGTACACATAACTCATTTGATTGATCATTGCATTCAAATTTAGAGTGATAAGAGAGTAGAAAGAGCATTGGAAGTTGTTGTGAAGTCTTGGAGATTGAATCTATCAGATATTTTATGCAATTATCAGTGCATTTGATCGGTTGCAGAAACCCTAGCTCATTGCACCAATTTGGAAGCCATCAGATCATCTTTAAGTTTAGTTGGAAAGAAATTAACAAGTAAGTCATGGCCACTCCCATTGTTTATGATGTCACTGAGAAAAAAAGATATGTTTTCAAGAGGCACACATTTAAATCCACCCTAGATGATTTAGAGGGAGCTTTCTCTTGCACGCCTATGGGTGTCATGCATGTGGAAGACATAAGGGCTTACATCTACTGTAAGAAAGAACCTGTTGGACTAGATAGGTTAAGGGCACACATGGATACCATGTTGAAATAGGATAAAACATTCATGGATGAGTATGCCAAATGGAATGATCACCCCATTTTTGAATATGCTATGACATATAAATTCTATGAGACTGAATGGATAAAGATCTTATTGAGAAGAATCCATGATGATCTATTTTGGATTGGAGATGTTCCAATAAGAATCACAAGTGATCTAATTCATGAGATGATAGGCCTTTCTAGGATAGGCTCCATCCTTCTAGTGGACAAGGATGTCAATAAAATGGTAGAACAAGTATGTAAGTCAAGGAGTGATAGGCACAGGATGACTATTGAGCTAATTGAGAAAGCATAAATCAAATTGATGTCAATGATACTAGGTTAGAGATTTCATCACACCAACAGGGTGAATATTGTGTCTACATGCACTATTCTAGCTGCCATCAGACTAGTAAAGAAAGATGGAGAATTCAACTTGTGTGAGATCTTGTGCGTACAGTTGATAGACAACATCAAAGCTATCAATCATGAAAAAATAAAGATATTCAAGTTTGGGTCCCTAATCATCTATATGTACCTTCGTATAGTTGGAAGAGTTTCAGATTTGTATTTAGACAAGTCCATTCCAAAAATGCCTCAGATATCCAACAAAGCATCCACAGAAAGCACACTAAGAGACTATGTCACATTGGAATTGAAGACCTTTAGAGATAAGATGCAAATGAGGTATAGGATTCTAGAAAATATTATAGAGAAATATAAGGATACAATATGCTTTATGGTGGAGACTAATACTACTTGTATGGAAGTTGTTGAGCCTAGAACTAAGTGGATTCATCCACTTGGCTATGAGGTAGAAGAACAAGTCCTTGAAGCATATGTGCAGGTACTTCTAAAAGACCCCAAAGATCCTAATGAACCTAGGTGGGGAGCCTATGAGGAAAAGACCAGAGAAGTTGATGCAAAACTTAATAGTGCAGCAACAAAAAGAAAGGTTGCAAAGGTCACTTCTGAGATCTTGAGAATACATGATGTGTCTCAAGTAGACCTTGATAAAGAAAGGGATGAAAAGATTTCCTTATAATTGAAAGGCACAACAACAAAGGAAGAACAAGAAGATCCTAAGTTGAAGAAGATGAAAAATAAATTAGATGATAGTCAGATGGGTAAAGAAGATAATACTCCTTCTGCACCCACAGATACTATTGATCTTACCACTCCTCTAGAGTATAAGCCTATAATCAAGAGGAAGAAATAAGATAACACTATTCATCCATCCTTGTGAGCTCTAAGGAGAAAGAAAAACATTCAAGCACCTCCTAAGGGAGGATTCAGACCAAGCCTTAAAGTTTTGAATGCAAGAATTGATCAAGTAGAGAAGTATTATTACACATACAGTGAGATTGACAAATCAGAAATACATAGTATGATTGTCAAACATATGATCAAGTTCAAGAAGATAGTCCTTGAATTGAAAACCTCCATTCCAGATAAAGTATGGGATATTTTAGAAAACCTAAAGAGACAAGAAAATGAAGAGGATCTAAGGATCAAAGAAAAAGTATTAGAAGATACTCCGCTAGTATGTTCTAAAGAAGAAGTGGCACTGATATTAAATTTGGTGAAGCCACACTTAATGACAAAGATGAGAAATCTTCACATTATGAACAAAGACTATGAGCTGATAATGAAGGAAATAGAGAAGGCCTTTGAAAAGGTGTTATTAGAACAACAGATAAAACCTCCTACTGCGCCCATCACTCATGCACCTAGTATGCAAGACAAAGAAGTAGAGACCTTCAATGTACCAGTGATAGGTCCACAAGACTCAATGCCCATAGAAGAAACTCAAATAGAGGCAGACAAGTCTATGCCCATCTCAGAATCTCATGAAGCCAACACTATTATCATAGATAATGTGGAGATAGCCATGGCGGCTATTGATAAGGATTTGTAAAAGTTTGAGGAAACATTTGTTAGTACTGAAGAAGCTAAAATTTTATGGAGCAATACACCTCCCACTCAGCAAGAAGAAGCACTCTTAGAAGATGTATCTGATAAGAAAGAAGAAGAAGAGGTAGAAAAGAAAGAAGAAGATACTTCTATTGATCTTGCGAAGGTAAAACCAGAAGTGATGGACAACACTCCCATCACTCCCTCCTCAGCATTGTTGTCAAGTTTGACACCTGACACAAGTAATTTGGACTCCTGGAAAGAAGAAGACCTGATTAAGTTTAACATCCTAGCTATGGAGAAGGAAAAGGAGAAACAAGTTATGAGGAATCCTATCATGATAGAATCGGTGAATATTTTGAACAATTTGCTACTAGAGGATAAGAAAGTGCTAAAAGTACATTCAGTTGATGATGTGAGTTCAGTCCTCTCACGATTCAAAAGCAATTTTTCTAGCCTAGAAGAATCTACATCCATAGTAGCAAAAGAGAAGTAATTAAAGAAGAGACTCAATGAGTTGATGAGAAACTTTGCACTAGACTTGAATTCCCTTAAGTTTGGTCAAGCATCATTGAAAGAATTTTTTGATGAAGGAAGAAGGATCATTGTAGCATGCATGGATCAAGACAAGCTCACTGATGCTCACTTCAAGAAGATAAAAGAGGTAGAAGAAATGGTTGAGTAGGTAAAGAATTCAGTGTTAAACACATCCACTAATGTGAACATGTGCAAAAATGTCTACCAAGGATAGATAGACAAGATTGAGAAGGAAGAAATAGAGATAACAAGGATAAGGTCTAGATAGACTCAGTTGAGGAATGGTCTTGCACCCTCTTTAGACATCCTCAATCAGAATATAAAGGAGATTGATGCCACCATGGTAACTTATGATCATGGTCCCATCAGTGACTTGGAGAAGATGAAGAAGCTTAAATATGCATTATGAGCCCATCTCCAAATAGTTAACTCTCTGATAACCTTTTGGAAGGAGATCCAGAACCTCAAGATTGCATATCTAGATGTTTTCCCTTAGTGAGTATGTGTAGATAAATTTTTTTAATGCACCTTTGTCATTAATGTCAAAGGGGGAGTTGTGTATAGAATATGGAGTATATATATGTATAGGGAGATATAAGATTATGTATAAATAATGTATAGAAGACAAAAAGTTTTTGTGTTATGGGACAGTTAGCAACTTGGCCATATTCCTTTGTTGCCATCAATGACAAAGGGAGAGATTGTTGGAAAGTTGTTTATACTGAAGTATATGACTTGATATAGTGTTGTCATTATGGAAACAAAGTCATATAGAAGTTTGGAGTTAGCGCACTTAGTGTAAAGATCAGAATTTTGTTAAGTGTTGAAGACTGGATAGTGTACAAAGTTCTTGTAGCTCAGAGCATTAGCACACGTGTGTATGGATGAATTATGGTATGTTCCCTGGAATTAAAGCTTGTTAGACTATACTTATGCTTAGTCTATGAGTGCATAAGTAGATATGAAAAGATGTGAAAGTTACAGTCAATTGAAGTTGCATAGCCAGTGTGTGCCAGCAAAGAACAAAACATGGAGTTGACAGTTAGCATTTTGGTTTGTGATTATAATTTTATGTTATAAAGGCCATGCACCCATTGCATTTAGGTTTTTGACATGTTTATATGTATAACTGTAAGCACGCTTAAGCCAATTCATTTGGAAGCATTCTTTGTAATTAGTTATACGGCCGACCTAACTATTTTGTTTATATGAGCATATAAATATAAGATGCACCCATTGTATTTGGTATGAAAGTTGTAATAGAGTTTTGATAAGTAGAGTAGAGGTATACAAAGATAGCATAATATGTATTAGATCTTTTCTAGAGGTCAAAGCATCAATGCACCAAAGGAACTGATCAGACAAGTAGTGTCACAGTGATAGTTCACCAGCAAATATAGTGTGTATCTGAAATCAGAAGGTTGTTGCCTTCACCATTTGAGCAGTGAGCTCTAGGACAGTGAGTCCACTCCTCTAACATGGAGCATTGTAAAAGACTCCTAACATGGTCTGACCCTTAACAAGGTCTACTGTACTTAAAGCATTGTAAATATACTCCTAACAGGGTAAAGGATCTTCTAACAAGGATCACAAAACACTAGTATAAAATATTAGTGGGTATCAAGTCCCATCGGAGTTTTTACCTACTTGGGTTTCCCCGTAACCATATTGGTGTCATGTGTTGATTTCATGTTTCATGTTTATGTGATTGTTTAAATTCAGTACTTAAGCATTTAAGTTTAGCATAAAGATTAAAGTAAAAAGTTAAATTACAATGAACACTGATTCACCCCCTCCTCTAGTGTTCCCATTCCTAATAGTTTTCTGTTGTCTTTGGGAAATTCTTGAATATGTGTTTTCTAATTCATTTATTTCAAAGAACTAATTGACTGTATGGTGATTTTAATCTTTGAATCTTTAATTTGGTGTTTATCATTGTTGCATTTCCTTGTTGTGACAAATTATTGAAAATATTAGTCTTTGGTGCCTTCAAGATAAATTTGTCTCATGTGTGCATACATTCATAGTAGCTTCATGATTTCATGAATTTTGAAAATCTTATATATATGTTTTGTGGTTTCTCTCCATCTTCATGGTAATTTAATTCACAAGATTATGCAATGACGGTTCATATCTGTTAGGTTTATGTTTTGCAATCTTATTCAATTCTTGTTACCTTAATCTTTCTCATTTTGAAAGAAATCGATCATAATAGATTAAATTAAATTTGTATGTTATGAAATTTCTTTCATTTAAAAAATTTTAAAATACGAAAAAAAGGATTTTTTGTTGAAGATTTTTTTGTAGCCTCTCCAAGATTGAACAATCAAAGGCATCCTCGTCAACATTTTCAAATTTATCCTTGATTGTGCTATCTAGATGGTTGAGACCTTGTCCAAAAGGAACCTTGGGATTTATTTCATCATTCTTTCAATAGGGGAATTTTTACTCCAAATTCCTATTCATTGTCTCGTGTAAAAATGACGTTAAAAAAAATGTTTTTCATGTAGTAAGATATGACACTTTTCTTTTAGATGTCCAAAGAAATCTGCTAAATGGAAGATAAAACCTACTATTGTAAAATGATGTTACTTTTATCATAGTGATGATGAAGGAGTTACAGATGATGAATTTGACAAGAATTATGATGAGTTCAAATTCATTGATGTCAAAGATGAGGATACTAAGTTTGAAGATTAAAATCGTGTGCCCATAGATCTTAAGCCCTATAGTTCATTCATTGTTGTTAATGAATATGAAGGTACCGAATCTAATGATTTTAAGCCTACTAGTTTTTTTGTTTTAATTAAATAAGATGATCACAAGTATGAATATTTTATTCTTTCTATTTCTACTAACTATTTTCTTGAAGAAAATCTCTATCATCTCAAGTTATTAAGAAGGATAAATGGATTATAGATAGGGGATGTTCTCATCACTTGAGTGGTGATAAGAGTAGATTTGTGATCCTTGAGAAGTATGATGACACTATGGTAGAATGAGAGATAAAAATGGTGGTATTATCAAAGGTAGAGTTTATTTTTAACTATATGATAAGAACAAGGCATCAGATGTGCTATATGTTGAAGGTTTGAAATATAATCTTCTAAGTGTTGGGTAGGTGATGAACAAAGGTTACCACTTGTACTTCAATAATGATGCATGAAAGATCTTGAATAAATAAAGGATGAAGATAGTAATAAGAGATAATAAAAGAGGTAACTCATTCCATTTGAACACTAGTTTGAGAAGTTATTCAAGTACATGAAATATGGCTATAGAACAAGAGGTTATGTCATGTAAACTTTGAAAAAATTGTGGCTATAAGTTATTATTATAAATAAGGGAATACACACAACTGAGAGGGGGGGTGGGTGAATCAGTTGTGTCAATTAATTCCAAAAATTCACCCAAAAATTCATCATAAAACTTAGATATGAAATATACACATTAAAGTACTGATACATAATGAACATGAACACATAAAAATATAATTTTTGCATGGAAATATGGTTAAGGTAAAAAAATATTATTGGAATCAAACCCATAAGATAATGTACTAGTAAAAAACCCTGTTAAAGGTAAAATGGGGAATGAACATGCATTCAGGATCACTTCCTAAACCTCAGTACTCAAATAAAATAAAGGGGAAAAACCCTAAGATTATAACAAGGGCTATAACTCCAAAATGGGCTACAATCCACTCTAGACAAAAATCCACTGAATTATGAACTGACTTATAGCATCTCTGATATTCCAATACAACTCCAATGGAGTGTACCAAATCTCTTATTAGATTCCACTCATACCTCTTTAGATACACATGCATAAATTCACTCATTCTATTCACAATTACTATTGATTACATCAGTATATACATTCCATCACCTTAGAAACATGAGCAAGGTCGACACCAACCTTAACTCCTCAATCAAAAATATTTAGTTAATTTCAATGCAAAAAATGATGTGATCCAAGACATGTTAGAAAAGACATAGATAGGACCCAAATATCTATCCATGAATACTCTACAACCCATAAATCTTGTCACAAATCTTCATAACATGCTATCTCACCAAGTCAACCAAGAACACTAAACATGCCTCAAGAAAATCATTTAATCCAATCACATAACCTAATATGATCCAAAAATATGAATATGAAACTATCTAGAAACATCAACAACCAACATGAAATACCACATCAACAACATACACATCTCTGCCTCATAATTCACAACTATCTCTACACTTCTCATTAGGAATACCAGTTGGAAATCTTTGTCACTCTAAAAAAATAGCTTGCTAGCATCCAAATAATGAACCATTTGAGTTGAGGACACATATGCATTTCCTAAAATCACCATTAGGTTAGCAATAAAAAATATTTCATTACTGATCCATATCGATCCAACAATTGCAACACTATTACTTCTTGAACAACTAGAAAACAATCCTCTAATAGATCACCAGTAACTCACTCAAATAATAATGTGAACCTCTAACATATTTTCAACTGTACAACATATGATACTCAATATAGTACCAAATTTATCCAAACACTTTACTGAAGAAACAAGGAACACTTCAAAAAATAAGATATGTTCACATCAATGACAAAATATCAATGTCAACACACATGCACACAGATATACATGCAGACACAAACACACACACACACACACACACACACACACACACATGTATATATATATATACACACATACATATATATATATATATATATATATGTAT
>BSBK01010446.1:0-95000 GCA_027943335.1 Chamaecyparis obtusa
CCCCAAAAGAATTTGTAATTTGGAACCGGTCTCCTTAGTGCTAAGGATTTGGCTAAGTCCAGAGCCAAATAGAAGATCGGGAATGGACAATTTGTCAACTTCTAGAACAACAATTGGCTCCAAATGGGTTGTTTGAGAGATTTTGAGACCTTCTATGCCTGGAGATACATCTGCACCCATCTCTATGGGACTCAATTCAACAACTATAGAAGGGATGGTAAATGGGTGGATCTCTCCTAGATCTCTCAGGATCTGAAACCTCTGATGAAAGTCCTCGATGCGGGTCTCTCTCTCCCCTGCTCAGGATGAGATCATCTGGGAAGAATCTTCTGATGGTATCTTCATTATTGCCTCCACCTATTCCTTACAAATACCTCAAATCTAGGGACGTCAACCCACTGTGGGGTAAATCTTGGACTCTAGGTCTCACGCCCAAAATCAATGTTTTTTTCTAGATCCTACTCCAGAACTGAATCCTCACTATTGACAATCTCATCAAGTGTGGATTCCAAATTTCCAATAGGTGTGTTCTCTATAAATGCCAGGAAGAATCGACGGATCACTTATTTATTCACTGCTCTTTTCTAAGTAACATTTGGGAACGTCTTTTCTTGGCTTTGAACTTAACTTGGTGCTTCCCCCTGTCTTTCCAAGACCTTTTCTCTCAATGGACTTTCAAAATGTTTAATCTAGACTTCCAGACCTACTACACTTGGATCCATCCTCACCTCTACTGGGGAGTCTGGAAAGAGCACAAAAACTGCATCTTCTAAGACTATTCCTCTCCCCCCAAAATCATTTTTGATAAAATCCAACATGTTGTTAAGGAAAAAAAATTCTTTTGAGGGAAAACTAACAATCTTGTAGGAAGACTCGGGCCGCGACCCAGGAGAAAAGATTGAATTGTATCTGGAGCTCCCCCTCAACTGGATGGGAGAAAGCCAATTTCAACATAGCTACCAAAGGGAACCTTGGCTTTGCAGGTAGTGGAGGTATTATCAGAAACTGTTTTGGTTCTGGCCTGGCAGCTGTCATCTTACCTCTAGGCTCTCAATCCAACCACTATGTTGAAGCCTGTGTGGCTCTCCAAGTCACCAAACTTGCCCAGGAAATAGGGGTCAAGAAGCTCTGGCTCAAAGGTGACTCGATGAACATTATCAACTGCTTAAACCTCATTCACCCCCCTCCTAGTCAATATCCAACATCATCGTAGAAACCCATGCTATCCTCAATTCTTTTGATAAGGTGTATATCTCTCATGTCTACAAAGAAGGCAATAGCGTTGTTGATTGGTTCGCCAATCTGGCTATCACGAAGGATGTGAAGATGACATGTCAACAAGGTGAAGATATCCCAAGTAAAGCGAAGAATATCCTTGATAAAGAAAGACTCCAAAGTACCGAGGGAATCATAAAAATCTGACCGGCTCTATTTTGTTGTGGCTTCTCTGCCCTTGGTCGCCTTGTGGCCCACTTCTTGGTTGTCTTCCTTAGTTCTATTTTATTTCTGTTGATCATCTCTCTTTTTCAACTATGGGTTTCAGGCACCCTGTAAAACTAGTTTTACTTAATAAAAAATAGATTATTCAAAACAAAGAAAGATCTTTAAATTTTCTTATAAAAATCCAATCGTACAATAAAGATGGGAAAGGGCGAATGTGGGTCCATGCTCACTGACAAAATGTTTGCTTTGGACCAAATAAGTGACACGACATTTGGGTTGGTGACATATGATGAAGGCCATTGACATTCTCATGAAAAAGGGCCAATGTTGGTCCATGCTCACCAACACAATGTTTACTTTGGACCAAAGAAGCAACACAACATTTGGGTCGATGACACATGTTGAATGCCATTACCATTATCATGAATCAAGGTCAATGTAGGTCCATGCTCATCAAAAAAATGTTTACTTTAGACCAAAGAAGCGACACAACATTTAGATGAGTGACAAGTGATGAAGGCCATAACCATTCTCATGAATCATTGACTTCTTTTCCAACATGTTAAAATCACCACAACTTTGACGTTAACATCAAGAGGTGCCACAAATTTGGATGTTGTAGTTGGTTTTTCAAGCTATCTCTAAATGTCTTTTTTACCAAGAAAATTGGAAGCCTTTAAGTCCGATTAAGCTTTCCTAACATTTTCTCCGCTGAGACCATTTTCCTTTGCTGAAGCATATACAAGCAATAATAATGTTCCACCCCACTCTTTCTTCCACCCGACTCTCTCTTTCTTTTGCTGCATTCTCTCCTTTTGACTTTCTCTTTTCCCCTGTACTTCCCTCTCGCAAGACAGCCTGATTCTACGTAAAGTAGAAAAGGCAGATTGGAGGGATAATACAAAATATTTGAGTGACTAGAATGAATCTCAGTGGCAATTAGTGTGCTTAGAATGTGATCTCTTATGATACATTAAATACTATTACCTAAGTGAATCTCATGGGTACTTTTATTTCAGGAAACTTGACTTCTGCTATATGTGGCCTTGCTGATCATACTCTATTGATTCTCCAAAAAAATGAATTATGCGCCCCCTTCCCCTATAAGTCTCTTGCGTTGAAATCATTTGACTAAGCTCGATTTGTCGACAAGTGCCTAGTTGTATCTCGGAATTGAGTGAGTTGAACTGGTATTTCATTCTTTCAGTAGCATTTATCCAGACTTTGGAATGCTCCCAAAGCTTTAATCTCTCAACCTTTACAAAATAGTTTGAATGGGACCTTCGCTAAATTTTTAGGGATAACCCTCTGCGTCCTTGTAGGGTACCCAAAGAGCTCTTCAATTTGAGTCATTTGCAGCAGTTATGGCTATACAACTGTAACCTTAGAGGCTGAGTCTCACATTTCTTGTGTAGTTTATGGAACCGTGAGTGGTTGGATATGTCTCACAATCATCTCTCTAGCCATATTCCAACCAGTTTAATTGTTCTCCATTTGAGAGAACTATCACTTGGTGACAATAAATTGTCTCGACAAATTCTAGCCAACATTGACCAAATTTGGTGCTTAACCAAATTGGATCTTAGCCACAACCACTTGTCTAGACAGATTCCTCCCCACTTAGTGAAGATCCTCCTCCTCCTCTTCTGTAGCCACGTTGAAGACAGTCTTTTTCATTATTATTTGTATTAACCAACAGAGAGTAGAGTTATCAGTATTAACTTCTCTTTAGAAACAATAGGAGTAATAGAATTTTCCAAAATATTCATTCTTTTTTGGAGGTCCCTTAATTTGGTTCAATATGACATTTTTCTCTCCAAGATCCAAGTTATGGGTAGGGGAATTGTTGATCATGCAACCCTCTTCAAGAAGAATAGGGGTAGTATACACTATATTCATCATCTCTTCCAAGTCATCAAGGTTCACTATGATCTCTAGGAATTTCTCTTCTTCTGTTTCTTCCAACTCTTCAATCTCTTTTTCATAATAAATATCCTCTAAATTTTTTGTGGTGTCACTTTCATCAAGTTCATACTCAATGTCCATTTCAAGGACCACCTCCTCTGAACACCCTTTTTCCCCTTAATATATTTTCTATTCATGAAGTGGGCTTACCTACATTCTCCAAAGCTGATGTCATATTTCATTTTGTTGGAGCTATCCATGTTTTCCCCTTGTTGAGAGTCAGTACCCTCTTCTTTATCCTCCATGTCTAAATTAATGATATTTTTTAGCTCAATATTTAGTTTTCCTGATCTTAGAAGGGTTAGATTTATTATCTATGAATTTTCTTTTGGCTAGGGTAGTATCAAGGAGGGCTTATTCATAAGATATTTTTAGAATAGATGGAGGAGGGGATTTTCTTTTTTTCTTGCACCTGGGTTTAGAATTTAAAATTTTAGGGAGAGCGCTCCCACCTAATAGTTCAATTTTGACCATGCTACAAGGGGATTCCTCAATTTTTTCTCCTTTTGGTTCAGGATAGGTAATGCACCGACTACTCAAGGGATAATTTACAAACACTATAATGATGTAATACATAGATTAATCCTTGGTGTAGGGGAGGGGACTCACCCTTAGCAATTCTATTACTCAGAGAAGAGAAAAGAAAATAAGGAACATTTATTTTATCTCCATGTCTTATATGGTTCAAAATAGGAAAATGGTATCCATGAAAAGTAGTAAAATGACCATCTTACCTAAATTATTTCATCGCATATAGGCTAACCATATCATAAAGAGGGGAAAGGGAATATCACTCATACCCATTAGCCACTATCACCGGTTTCTCACCCTTCTCGAAATGTTTTCGTAAGATAGTTCTTGTAATCTCAAGAACTCTTTCTCTTATTTTTGATAGCCACATTTCCCTTGTGCCATGAATTAAAAATTTTCATGGAGAGAATACTATTAAACCCCTTTATAGCTTGAATGTATTTTCTCCACCCAAGTTTACTAAAATCATCCCATATTTATCTATTCTACAATAGTTCTTTGCATTTCCTTAGCTCCACTTTCTTAAGAGCCTCACCAATTATTTTGAATTCCTTGAAACTAATTTGGATCTCCTTCACTATCCTTCTATTAGGTCAATTGTATCTAAAAGTTCATTAAAATGGGAAAGCCTTTTTGTGTCTCTTTCTATACAAATGCAGAAGCTTATTGAGAAGGAAATACTACCACCTCAAATAAAACCAATTTGATTGTTGGAATCACCTTTAATAATCCATAATAATTTTAAAATCCCCTTCTATGATAGCTTTGTTATAATTTAGGTCTTTCAAACATTTTATTCCTTTCCATATAGCCATAGCTTCTACACGATTATTGGTCCAAACTCCAATTTTTGTCAAATCCTTCAATGAAAGCCCCATTTGAATCCCTCATAACTCTTCTACATGATTATTGGTCCAAACTCCAATTTTTGTCAAATCCTTCAATGAAAGCCCCATTTGAATCCCTCATAACTCCTTTAGCAGAAAAGATCCCTAGGTTTCCTTTAGCACAACAATCAACATTACATTTCACCTAGCCTATCTCCAAGGGAATCCAACTAGTTAACATTTTCTTCCAAGTACTAGAAAAATCAATATTAAGAAGGTCTTGGTGAATATCCAGGTTTTGTTTAGTTCTCAAGTCATGCAAATTAGGAATTAATTTCCCTTTTAAAAAATAAGAAACATTAAGGTTTTCAATAACTTGTTGTTTTATGATCTAAAATAGAGTAAAGTTGGTTCTAGCTTGGTCTGAGAAAATTTTATTATGTCTCTCCTTCAAAACATTCCAGGTTATGAAAGGGAGAATTTGGACATATATGTTCTTGAGAATAGGCTGACTAAGAGGGCTAAAGCTCCATTGATCAATCAAAAAACTCATGGTGCTAGGCATTATCCAAACCACATTGACGAATGAAAGGACAAAGTGCTAGACCTCAATAGTGAAGGGATAGTGGATAAATATATGATAAATGGATTCACTATCACTTTGGAAAAGAGTAAATCTATTAACAAGAGAAAAGTCGAGCCTTTTAAGATTTTCCATGGTGAGAATCCTCGCATGAGAATAAACCACCAAAATAATTAATTTAGGGGATAAGGTTGGGAATCTAGATATATCTCCATTATTTGTCATTATCTTCCCTACTCTCCATAGCCCAATAATTCAATTTAATAGAGAAGGAACTTAAAGAGTTTTAACTCTAGATCCATTTATCATCACTAGATTGGGAAAAGAGAACACAATCTAGCAAGTTGGTTCATGATATATGGTGGGAGATCATCATATTATTGTAGATGTCCTATTAAATCTTTTCAATTAGCTCTAGCTTCTCTATAATAAATATAGTTCTGCACATAGGGTCCATATTGACTATTAAGCCATATTTTAATTTGAGATAAGGAGTTAACTTCAGCCAGATTTTTATCCTCATTCAATATATCCTCCAAGAACCTTTCCCTTGTACCATTCCTTATAACTAGTCTACTACCATTCTTAAGGACATTCTTGACATTTATTATACTTCTCTAAAGTGGAGAATCAACATACAAGGCTAATTCATATAAGAAGGAATCAATATTCTGATTTCCAAGATACTTCACTTTCATGATAATAGCCCACTCCTTAATCTCCATAAGAACCCATCTAATCTTAGCAATAAGAGATTTGTTAAGATGTCTCATTCTTCTTACTCCCAACCGTCCAAAATTATTAGGAGTACAGACCTTGTACAATTTGACCAAATCCATTTGAGACTTGTCCTCCATGCCCATCCAACAAAACTTCTTTTGAATTCTTTATATAGTATCAGTGATCGATCCTAGGATTTGGAAAAGGAAATAAATAAAACATGGATATTTTGAAAACAAGACTTAAGCAATTGAATTTAATCAACTTAACTAAGTAGTTTTCTATTTTATCCTATAAGTTTCTTATGCAATCTCTCCAAACTATTATTCCAATATAAAGGAGAAGGAAATTTAGCTGCAAGGGGAAGTCCTGAATAAGTGTATGGGAGAGGAGCAACATTACTACCCAAAATCCTAGTGATCTTAGTTTAGAGAGGGTTTTCAACATTTAAAAAATATATCTTTCTCTTATTATAGTTTATCTACTAGCTCAAAACCTTTAATCTCATAAATGTAAGCCTCTCTAGAAAGGATAGAATTGTTGACAAACTATTCCTTGGAGAAAGGCTAAAGTAGGGAAGCATCCCTCACTCCCCTTAAATAATTGGAATAAAAAGGTAAGGAGAGAAGGGATATACTTTCCATATACCTTTCCCTATAGAAAATATCCCTCTATGAGAGCTATTGACCATGACATAATACATGGAGGTGGTAACACAATTCATGATCATGTTAAAACTTTTGCCTTTCAACCAAAAACTCTGCAACACAATGGAAAGAAATTGCTGATCAACTTTGTCATAGGCCTTATGTATGTCAAGTTCCAGTATCATACCAAGTTTTTAATTTTCTTAGATTGAGTGCTCTATCTCATGGGTCATTATAAAAAAATTCATAATATTTATCCCACCAACACAGCCTTTTTGGTTATTAGAGATAATTTTGTCCAACACCTTAAGTCCATTCACCATAATATTGGAAAGAATTTGTATAAAACATTGCTAAGGCTCATGGATCTATAGTGTCACATAGTATGAGGGTCATCCACCTTGGGTATGAGAACAATGTAAGTAAGTTTTGTTGCTTAACCACCTTCCCAGTTTAGAATTACCTTTAAAGATAATGGTGCCTTTCTATAAATAAGGCTAGTGACTTTGGTAAAAGTCAAATATTTCAGAAAGATGATTCAAGATCAAGCCAAGAAAAGAAATCAGCTAGAAATAAGGCCTCCACTGACTTTCCAAGAGGTTGTGGCTAAAGATGATGAGATGCTTCATGCATTTTTAAGAGATTTTAAAAGAAGTATTTGTGAAGTAGAAAATAAAGGTTTACATCTTTCTGAAGATGACAAATCTACACTGGTGTTGAAAAGAATGCATAAGAGATATTGTTTTCTCAAAGGTCCATCAATCAAGAAACTAACTACTTGCAAGAAATAACAGTAAAGTTGAACCTACTTAAAGAGGAACTTAGAGATGATGAGTATTATATTCCTTTGGATTCCCATCTTTCTCATAGTCTTAGCATCATGGATAAATGAGATGTCATACCACCAATAGTATCATGGAATCTACATTAGAATGAAGGCAAAAAGTTTGAGCATCCTTTGACATGCATGAAAATGTAGCAGATTGAACAACCATTCATCTCACCCAAAAAGAAGCATCATTAGATAAGTATAAGAGCATCTTTATTCCTGACTGGTTCTCAAAAGGTTTAGATGATAAGATATGGTATGGAGTTGAAGATGCAAATGACAATATCACTGAGGTTGGAACTGATGTATTTATTTTTAGTACAAATAAAGGTACACATATTGATATATGCGTGCCTTAACTTCATCCCAAAATGGAGACTTCCATTTTAGATATTGATAAAAAATATCAGAAAGATGACATTTCTAATAGGTTTGTAAAATAATCTTTCGATTATAATCTATAATTGGAAATTTCAATCTCTAATGATGAAGTTGAAAGGAAGATTGAAAATTTGATAGCCATAGAATAAATTAATCAACCAAAATTATTTGTGTTGAAGCCTGAATTTTTACCTTTCAAATTTCTTGATTGAGAAAGTGGAGAAAAAGAATCACAAGAGAAGGTAATATGCTCTTTTGCTCCTAGATATTATTTTCATGTAGAAAATATTATATAGGTTGAAAATATTTTAGTTTAGTTTCTTGAGTCTCATGTTGATGATTCAATTGATAAGAATAAGATTCAAGAATATAATAATTTATTGATGGAGCTTGATTAGGATATGGATAAAACACAGTGTGCTTTCAATGATAGTTTCATTTGTGTAGAAAGGCAGAAAATTTTAGGGATCAAATTGGATCCCATGTTGGAAGACTATAATCTCTAGAGGTCACAACTAGCAAGTCTATATATGGAGAGTGATTTATCCTGTAGTCCAAACGATGAAATATTGATTCTTGATAATTATTTTTATGTTCTAATAAAGTTAATCAAGCTACCACTAGGGGAGAGGGGTCTGTAGTCGTGAGGGTTAACTTCGTCAACATGTAGTCGTTGCATGGAATATCATGTGAACTTCATTTTTTTTAAGAAATGTAAAGTGGACACTTAACTACCTACAACTAAGGTTTGAAGGTGTGACTCATCACCCAGGTCATTAAAATAGAACACATAGTGAAACATGTCTGAAAAATAACGTTTTAAACATTCAACCAAAAATAAACTAAAAATCCTTAGTAGTTGAATTTAGAAATATCATTTGTTATTAGTAGAATTTTATATTTCTATATACAATATAACATATATGCAACTTAAATGGACCAAATACCTATTAGTAATCATAAGTATTCGTTATATCTAACTTTAATATTCAACAAAAAAGGACCAATACTTCAGCAAAAAAAACTATTTTATTGTTACAAAAATAACATTTTGTTATATAAAATACAACTTATATCCAACACAAAGGGACCAATAGTTGAACACTGAGTTTTTTTTATAATCTCACACATTTCATGGGAAAATACAAGGCATTTCTTGTGTACACCTTTTATATTTGTGATAAGATAAATTGTTATATGAAATACCTAATGCATATACATTGCTACCCCAATAGTTGTACACATTAGAATAGTATTTGTACACTAAGATAACAATACTCGTTTAAGTGAAAATCTTATTTTATTAAGTGGGCATATTATTTTTCAAATGAAACACATATAACAGATAGCTATGATATTTGATTTGAGACAATAAGTTATTTATTTCACTTGTTAATTAATTTATTTATGTGTTCTACTATAACATTTATAGGTTCTTATGTGTTCAAGTATTAGTCCTTTCTAATCAACATTTAGAAAAAAATTATTTACATATAGATTATTCAATTATAATATTATATAGTAAAAATGTGTGGTAAGACTAGATAATATAGTCACAAGTGAGTGATCAACTATTGGACCCCGCACAAGTATTAGTCCCTCTCCCTTAATGACAAGCCAGGTCATTTTACAAAAAGAATTCATGAAACCAAGAAAGAAGCAGGTTATGATATAGAAATCTATGATGAAAGATGTTTGTTTGGATATGAGTGTAAACAAAGAAGATTTGAACATTTCATTAGTCTATAATCGAGCATTGTGGTAGTTTCTAGATGGAAGTTGTTTTCAGTCACATCATATAGCCACAATCTAGAAGGACATATATATCTCCTAGCTACTTAATGGACGTGCATGACCAATTTATGGGGCTTTCTTGAGGTAGGGTTTTTCCTACCCTATAAATATATGTAAATAAGTTTGGGCTTCCCAGTTTTGGTGTGTTGTAAGTCCAAGAAGTTTTGGCTTGTTATTTTTAAGTTCTTGCCCGATTCCCTTCCACCCTCTATAAGAATCTCCCTGTATTATGTCTCTCTAACTCTATACCCAATGGACCTTGCACTAATCTTCTTTCGGAGTTATGGATTCTCTTTGTCCTTGCAGTCGTTATCCCCCTTTAGCGCCTATTGTTACCCTAGTTTATGAACTTTGGGCTCCCCTCCTTTGAATCAATATATGATTTATATTTTGTTATTCAAATTCCATATTGTTCTCATCTGTGAAGATCATAATTTAAGAAATAAGAAGAGTCATGATTGGGTCTTCCTTGCTAATAAAAGAATAACTAATAGGGATTTTAAGGTAGCATATATGGTTCTGAAAACCAAACATCTCCTCGATTCTCTTAACTTCTTCCAAACTAATCCTTAGCCTCAACATATTCTTATCCCTTTGATGACAAATCAAACATAAGATTAAATCTAATGTCATGTAGGTGACTAAATGGTCTCATTTGGAGCATAGGTTATCCATATATGGTCAACCTTTAATTTGAAAATTGAAAAGAGATTGTTAAATATCGACATAGGCTGCATTTTTTTGAAGATGTATTTGTAATCAGGCCGAAAGGAATATCGAATGAAATATTTCACCTAGAAGAAAGAGATCACCAAAGTATTATGTCTCAAGAATTTTTTCCTAATATAAGGTTGTTCATATGGCTCAAAAACTACAAGAATACCAATAAAGTTGAGGAAGTTTGTGTGGACCCAACATTTAATGCAAGAGCATCGAACCAAATTTGAATTCCATGGTGGGTCAGCAAATCAAGATATTTCAAAAGTTTTGAAGAAAATAAATTGGCGTCCAAAGTTCATAGTATCCCTGACTTACCGATGCTATAAATATTATTAGGTATATAACCTAGTTTAGAAGTTCTAAAAACTCTCGACCTCCCAAAATATGTCCAAAATCATTGAAATTGCTGACAGTCAAAGTAGTCATCGGGCTCGATAAGAATTTTTTAACCCCTCTAAATACCCGATAGGTTTCTCAAGTTCTAAAGCATCTCGATTACCCGACAATGCTCCAAAGATTATATTTAAATCTGAAGTATTGAAGAAAATAGAAAGTTTGAGGAATGAATTATGGAATGAAGATGTAAAATGACTATGATCATTGCGGGAGACTGTGCTCAAACCGCTTTAATATTTATACAGGTTTTGAAGGCCGCTAAGAATATAGAGACAACAACAATTTTAACAGTTAGTCATGTTGATAACAACATGGAGTTAATATTAGCCGAGAATACCAAAACTGTAGAAAGTGCAACTAGCCATCGTGCTGTAGTTACTTGTCTAGTAGTTTCTTCGGATGGGGGCACTCTCGTAACAGGATCTCGAGATGCCATTGCTATGCTATGGTGGCTGTATAGAACTTCTGGCATGGCCCGTAGCAACATGTTAGGTTCATCGGAAAGAAATAGTGCAAATATAACTATGGATGGTATGAAGAGGTATATTGAAGGTTTTTAACATGTCCTTCAAGGGCACAAGAGTGAAATTACATGCTAATCATTTGGGACATGTTAAAAACCTTCAATACCATCCATAGTTATATTTGAACTATTTTCTTGTCATCTAAGGGAATTATAATCATTTGGGACAATTCCTCTTAGCAGCTTGGGACCTTCACCCTGAAGGGAACTCCAGTTGCTAAAAGCAATATTTCTCTATTTCCTAGTGATATTTCATGCATTGAAATCTCATGAGATGGAAAGAGTGTTTTGTTTCGTACAAGTGCAATTCTAGCTTTCTCAAGTGGAAAATATCTAACACCAATAGAGAGAAGATATAATGATTCTACATATTCAGATTCAAGCAAGTTTTCTTGCAAAGATAAGAGAGATTCAGATGGTCAAGATAGAGATAAATATTCACAATGACAAGATATAAGTGGACCACTTGATGAGCATGAAGAGGATATGATTGTCATTCCTGTACCTTCTATTTGTCTCCTAGTTATGTACACATTAGAGATTGTGCGTATTTTGGAGCTGCAACATGGATCAAAGAAGTATTCAGAGGCCAAGATTTGGGTCTTTTATGGAATGTAATTCGTCTCAGCGAGATGGGACATATAAATTCTATCGAGGTTGTCGATAGTAATGATGAAAATAGACAACTTCTTGGGAGTCGTGTGAATTCCTTTACAAATGCAATTACCATGAACATAACGACATCTATAGGTGTCAAGGATAAATTTGTGTATTTACCATTGAGTGATGATTAGAAACAATATTCAAATGATGTGAATGGACTGGAGTGTCAATTATGCGAACTTTTTAGCCTAGTGGAGTAAATGATTAAAACTGTAGATGAAGGAACTGCCAGGGAATTAATTGAAGCAATCTATGAATATGTAACGGAATAGTTAGATAGGTGTGAAAGGTGTAGGGAAAGGCTTTCATATTATTTTATCCTAGCCCAGTTGAATATGAGTCTCTGCGAATTTACTTTTGCAGAGTATTTACTTGAGAAGATAAAGGAAATAATGTCCAATGTTGGGAATCATGAACCATTGGTTGACAGGATTCTGTAAAATGTAGGGAGTATGTATATAGTTTTTGAGAAGCCAGTGGAAGCTTTGCCTCTCTGTACAAGAAGTATTGAAACCCAAAAATGCATCCTTGGAAAGGACAGTCCACTATTGGTCACCATACTCTTATGTTTAGTCGATGCTCACAATCTTCTTGGTAAGGAAAATACCAACATTGAACTTTATCATTGGGATATCTCTATATTGGAGGCAAGAAAAGGAACCACCTCATTTTGGGCAATCTAATTTGATAGCTAGTTTAAAAAGAATGACATATATTGAATATGTAGTTACCAAGAAGTGGTTATCAAAAGTTGAGAAGTTTTTAGAGGTGCCTTTTTTTAATTGTAATCTTTATCAAAAGAAATAGGGGAGTTCTTTTCTTCTCAGCCTATGTTGTAGGAGAGGATTTTTTTTGAGTTTTGCATTGTAAAAAGGAAATAACAGAGGATTTTCTGAAAAGAGAAATTGGATCTATTTTTTTTTAATGTAGTTTTGAGTCTTTAAAATTCTAAATTTTATTTGGGAAATAAAGAAGGATACCTGAAATATTGTGTTCATTATATTGTCCTTGGGTTTTCATTTTCTTATGACTATGTAGTAACATAGATAATTTAACTGTGCTTTAATCCTAAATGAGGATATCTGTGAACTTTGATTCTGTAATATTCACATCTCCTTTGATGAGTTGCTATTATTTTTCCTAGTTATTTCACCTAAATGATAAGTAGGTGGGCTTTGTATCATTCACTTCCATTTTTTTTTCAATAGATAAATTTGAATTCGCATCTATATCATGGTTCTGTGTAGATGTTAGCAAACCTTTTCTTCTTTCCGATTAAATGCATACCCAATCTTATTCTAATTGTTCCCCATCATACAAAGGTAGTTGCACCTTCCAAAATAAGCGGAGAGTCAATGTAGAAAGTCATCACACTTGGCTCAACTATTAGTTCTTGTTTGTCTTTCATTTTGGGCATTGTGAGTTAGTTTTAAGGACTCTTTAAAGGACAAACCTGTTAACGAAAAGAATGGAATATACTCATATGTCTCAAAGAGTGTGCTGGAAATCAATAGATTTCTTACGAGTTTTTGAAGGTCTAAAAAGTGCATTTAAAGAGGAATTAAGGAAAAAAAAATGTCAGTTTCACTACATTGGAATATCAAATAATTTGGATGAATTCTTAATAAGGAAACTGTAATATAAAATAGGGGTACTTGTCTTTGGAAAAAGAAACAAGAGTTGATGATTGGACAATTAAATTATATTATGTTGGAGTTCTTTTTGTGTCCCTAGGGTAGGCACATTTTCATGGCTCTCTATCCATGACCACATCTAATTAGGCATGAGACTTTATAGAATTGGGTTACAACCATCTTTCAATGTGTTTTTTGTAGAGATTTTTTTGAATCTACAAAATATATTCCTATCAAATTTTCTTTTGCTCATAAATGCTAGAAATGGTTATAGTATCAACTCAATTGGATATCACCTCTTTGCAATAATTTATTATCTCATTTTTAGAACTATCCCCTTCACTTTAGAGATTTGATGTTTCTCTGTATAAGGGAGATTACTCCCTCCATTCTCATTTGGAAAAATATTGATAGAATGAAATTACACAATCTTTTAAAAAATAGCCTCTCCAATGGAATAAATCATTGTGGCAATAGAGAAAGCTATTTCTAAAACAATCACATTTGGTGTATTCAAAAGTTTAGATAAACCTCTCCCATTTACATCTTGCGATGATAATATTAGCAAAAGATGGTCCCTTCTAAAACAACGTCCAACACATGGATCTCTTCCATCCTATAAAAAAAGGCAATAGAGATAATGATCAATTTGATCCCTCCCTCTCATAACAACATGAAACTAAATTATGATGGAGTGTCTAAGGGGAGTCTTTTTTGTTCTATTATTAAAGTTGTCATTCATAATTAAAATGGTGCTATTTTGGATATTTTATGAAAAAAAGGTGTTTGATGACACCAATAATAAGGCATAATCAAAGGTTCTAGACTTAGGTGTACAACATGCCTTGAATATTAAATTTAAAGACCTTCACATTGAAGGGGATTCAATGCTAGTCAACAATACTTTGACGAATAGGAAAATTGTTTCTTGGTTTTTGAATTATCATCTTTGACCATTTTTTTTAAAATTAGGATAATTTAATTCTTTTATAGTTTCTCACTCTTGTATAGAGGGAAACAGTTTAATAGATTGGATGGCCAATAGAGGTGTGGAAGGAGATGGTCTTATTAAATAGTTTAAAGAAGAATAAATTAGGGATGAGGCTAAGAACATCTTGTTCTTTTAATAGAACCTTAAATTCCTTTTTCCTTATTTACCATGTCTAATTCTCATTTGGACTCACATTTGGGTTTTCTTAAGTGTATGATTGGTTTCAACTTTTGTGGTCCCTTTTTTGAGTATCCTCACTATTCAACGAATATGTGGTTTTTCTATGTGACAATAGATGGTTATTGTGGAGTGTTTATTTGGGTTGTGGCTTCATTTTGGTAATGTTTATTACATCCTCATCTAATGTGGATGGTGGATTGCTCCATGACCTTTACTAGCATGTCCATTCTCATTTTTTAAATGTTCATCTCTTTCTAAGGATGTGGGTTATTGTCAGAGGGTTTGTATGGGCCTATGTGCAACCTTGGGCTTTGGAAAAGGATTTTTAAACTTGTGATAGTTCACAGGAACATTTTCTAACATTTGTGTATTCTTTGGGTTGTTCTCTATACTTCCCAGTTGGCTTCATTTAATTTTTCTATTTCTTTTGTCTGATCTCTTTGTACTTGATGGATTACTCTTTTAGGCCCGAGATTTCAAATCTCTTTTCTTTGGATTTGAGCATATTTTTGTGGCTAACTATTGCAGATTTCATATTAATTTTGGCTAATGATTTGATTTGATTTTATGTTGGTGTTCAATCATGATTTATTCTATAGAAACCTTGATTTGATGGGTTTGTTCTTGGTATTTGAGATTCGATACTTTCCATTTACCATACATCAAATGGATACATATTATAATTTGTTCCTCTAACACTATCACAAGATCTTTTTTCATGAATATGGAACCCATCTACTTATTTCATTGTGACACTTTAAGAGTTTTATTCTTGGCTCTTGGCATCTTTTTTGAGTGGGCTCTACCACTTCTTTATTTGAGTTATGGAGTATAGAGTTTTTGTTCCTCAACTATAGTGGGAATAGAGGGATTCTTCCTATATGATGATCAAAACCTGAGTTTAGTTTCTAAGAAATATAATAATGTGATCCTTGATGCCATAGTTCTGATATTTGATGAGCAATGGTTCAGGCTAAATGCTAATGCTTTATCTTTTGAGATTGCTTCTAGATTCTTGACCATAAGTATGGATCTTGTGGGCGATGTTCTCTTGGTTCGAGAGTTGGCAATATCTTATATCCATATTAATATTGTTCCTCTTACCATAGTTGATTCTACTTTAAATCTTTGTAAGATTCATTCAATTGAATACTTGTTTGGAGGTTGTTTTACGCTCTTTGACATTCCTAAATATGGTGTCCTTGCAAATTTTTATCATTCATTAATTTTGTTTTGACATGAGATCATCTTTAAGAGACAATCATGAAAGTTGTTGGGATTATTGAAGATATGGCGGTGCCTTCTATGGCTGTTGCTATTGACCGTTTGAAAGGCATTCACAAACTTATTTATTTTCTTAAAATTGTCTCTCTATCCACTTTTCTTTCTCTTGTATCCCTCTATCTATTTCTTTCCAGTTTCAGCAAATTCAAGAAGGATAAATTTATGTTATATTATACAGGGTAACAGAGAAAAGAGAAAATAAAAGTAGGATAAGGCGAGATATTAAGTCAGATAATACTACCGATATTACTTGCGAAACATAAGTATATAACATTACAAACAAGGTATTTATTTATTTAGATAAGGGAAAGCCTTGTTAGGGGAGGCGAGTGCTTGATCTATGTAGCTGAAACACAGGAAGTTCTTTACTAATTGGACGGTACAGTAGAGTAAGGGCTAAGGTGGTCATCCACAGTCCTGTAGAGTTTTATTGTTCCATCCTTCACGACCAAAGTAGCAGCTCCAGCGCATTTAGTATCAGAGGAGCAAGCACTACCCGTGTTCCAAATGCGCTTATTCATGTTCCACAATTCCAATGTTCCGTCACTGCGGAAGGCCAGGTAACAATTGCGCTGAGGTGCGGAATAGTCGGTTTGCCACACGATATGTTCTTCTTTATCCTCCAAGATGAGCACGCAGGGTGCTCCAAGTAAGGGTGGTCCAGGAATTGTGAGCTTGTATTTGCCGTCGGGAGAGAGAAGAGTGTCTCCAGGGTGCATCTGACCGAATGCAGAGTCGGAGAGTAACATGTAGGGTTGGATGGCGCAGTCGGTTACGCTGCTTCCTACATCAGAAAGGATCTTGTAGGCTGGAGCGCCAGCAGGCGGCAGGGAAGACTCTTTCTCTTCCCTCATCACATAGTAATCGATCTAGTCTGTGTGGTCGGAGACAACAACCCACTCGTGGCCCTTCATCAGATAAGGACGGATAATTGGGAGTAACGGCTTCAATAAAAATTATGGAAGACATGGAGACGCTGTAATCGCTGCTCCACCGAGTGTGTCTTATCAATACGCTCTTGGCGGTCACCAAGCCTTTGTCAATGACGTCGGTGAATAAGCGACCCGCAAAATATTCTCTATCCAGCTCAACTCTTGTAAGTTTTATCAATTGTACTCCACATTCCTTTGGTTTTGATGTTGAGTGTATGGAAATACCCGTCCTTGATCTATATTAATGATAAGAAAATATTTGTCCACAACACAAGACCACCACTTCAGATCAACGTTAGTGCGTACTGACAATGCTGCCATTTTGCTTAAACTTCCACTTTTACAAAATCTCATTTGTTTTAGTTTGTTTGATTATTGAATACTCCAAACGTACATCGCTCCTTAATCCACCACAGAAGTTGTGGAACTGTCTTCCCCCTGTTTCGATCTAATTGTGATCTACTTGCACTTCCATACGGGCAGTGATTACAATAATTTTAATGTGTTTTGCATTATAATAACCAAAGACGAACATTGAATATGGTATTATTACACTTGGACTGGTGAGAATCGGATGTAGAGTAGGGTTCGAACGTCCTTGTCCATAACTATTTGGAACACCTCCAAATATGTTCTTCAATCAACTGCTTTATAGCGCTTCTCAGATTGCAAGTATCCATCTCCTCTTTTAATCTATGTTAACAGATTATTTACTTTGAGAATGTTATCGTCAGGAAAATGTTAGTTTCATTTTTTTTGAAAATTCTATTGTAATTACTGATTATTAATCTTCCATCTTATAAAGATTATTTAACTACCAACATTTAATTCAAAGTAAATATTAAATAATAACATAACTGCAAGTTCACAAATAAAAACACAGATGCAAAATATGCAACACAATGAACACAATATTTCTAGACAAATTATCCCTCGAAAAATCCCAAAGGGAAAACCAGTACTGTAGATGGGGAACTTATATTTAACTTCACCAAATTAAGAGATACAAAAAACTGCTTGCCTCTTTCTGGTAGAGCTTCGACAATCTCCCAATTTCTCCTGCTAAGATCTACTATTGCTATTCGCCAACGCTATCACTACACCCTTGCTTTCACTGAAAGAGTATTGTCTAACACTATAAATTCATTTGCTAACACTGCAAATGATTCTCAATTTTTTTTCTCCAAATGCCCAATGACCCCCTTTAATACTATTCTCGTTAGGAAACCAATGGTCGAGATTTATTCTTAATTAACAAAAGAGATAAATAACAACTTAACAACCAATAAAAAATCAGCTGCCACATGTCCCTAGAGGAATCAATTAATTAATTTTTAAGTGTCCTCACACTAACCAAAGTTACCAGAAAAACAATTAATTACTAAATTCAGGAAAATGGACAAAAAGATGTCTAAGCTACTCCAACTAACACTCCCTTTGAGTGAGGAAGTTGTTTTTCATAAAACCCAACTTATCTCTAAAGAAGATGAATTTTTCCTTCCCCAATGCCTTAGTCAGATAGTTTTCTACCTTCTGCTCTGTAGGTATATACTATGGCTAAACAATCCTTTGTTGTACACAATCTCTAATGAAGTGATACATGATATCTATATGCTTAAGCCTATCATGAAACACATGATACTCAAATAATTTAATACAACTCTAGTTATCGATATGTATCACAGTAGTATCAATCCTTTGAACAAACAAGGCTACCAACAACTTCCAAAGCCATATAGCTTCACTTGTTGCCATGCTAGAAGCTAAGTTTTTTGATTCTGCAAAACTCAAAGCCACAAATTTCTACTTCCTACTAAACCAATAGACAACTCTTGATCCCAAACTAAAGCGACACTTTAAAGTTCTTTTCTTGTCTCATATATTGCCAGCCCATTCTATGTCAATATAGCTTATAAATTTGATTCCTTCACCTCGAGCATATCTAATCCCATATTCAATTATACCACACAAATAACAACACATGCTTTGCTACTGTCTAATGGACTCTCTTTGGATCAACCATGAACTGACTAAGAGTGTTTACTGCAAATGCTATATCGGGCCTCTTGGTAGAGAAATTTATGAGAGAACTAATCAACTACCTTCATAAGGTGGGATCTACATCCTTCTCTCTGGATGTGTCTACCTTCTTCCAATTCGTGATCATAGGTGTAGACATGGCTTTTCAATCCTCCTTCCTATACCTCTTCAAGATTTCAATGCAATATTTTCCTTGTCTAAGGAAAATATCTCCATCTATCTGCCAAACCTCCATGCCTAGAAAATAGTGCATAATATCCAAATCCATCATCTCAAATTCTTTTGTG
Organism: Chamaecyparis obtusa; assembly: GCA_027943335.1. Lineage (NCBI taxonomy): Eukaryota > Viridiplantae > Streptophyta > Pinopsida > Cupressales > Cupressaceae > Chamaecyparis > Chamaecyparis obtusa. The sequence continues at coordinate 19,371 of BSBK01010446.1, forward strand.
AAGTCCCATTTTCATTCCTCTATGAGCTCCAATGAATTTATTAGAAACAAGTCATCCACATATATGACAAGAATGAGAATATCACCTCAAACTAGCAAGTAATAGAGGTTACTATCTACCTCACTCTTCACAAAGCTAATCCCTTGAGTACAAATCAATGCGCTCATACCATGCCTTGGGAGCCTACTTGAGCCTGTACAAAGATCTCTTCAATATGTACATGTGGGTTTCTTCATTATGTGCTACAAAGCCTTCTGGTTTTTCTATGTATAAGTCCTCTTTCAACTCACTATTAAGGAATGCTATCTTCACATCCATTTGATGAATTTGTCATCCCATTTGTACTACAAATAAGATCACATCTTGTATAGAAGTATACTTGGCTATTGGAGAAAATGTCTCCTTATAATATATTCCCTCCTCTTGAAAGAACACCTTTGCCACAAACCTTGTCTTGTATTTCTGAATGCTACCATCTGCATCATGTTTAATCTTATAGATCCAATGTGATCTAAACACAACCCTAGATGTTGGTCTATACACAACCTCCCACACATTGTTCTACATTATTGAGGTATATTCCTCAACCATTGCATCATGTCACACCTAATGTTGCACAACCTCCTGATAGCTAGAAGGGTCACTATCTACCAACCGATTGAGTAATGCCACATAGCCATTAAAATTGGGTGGTGGTTTTCCCTATCTCATACTCATCCTAGGAGATCCTACAAATGCCTTAGTATCCCTATGTGTGTGGTGAACCTCACAGTTCCTACTGCCAACTATAGAAGATAAAATATCAACCTTTGTATTCTTGATGCATCTCTTGCTGCACCTATTTCTCTATACTCCCCAAACTCTCACCCCTTGAGCTTGTGCTTGTACTAGTACCCATACTTGAGATTTACTACCCTTGATTCAGTTGAGTGATTCTTGGAGCTTCTATTGACTACTCACTCTAACCATCTATATGAAAACCTCTATATCTCCTAAATTCCTTGTCCTCCATAAATTTCACATCATGTCTAACTATAATCTTCTTGGCCCTTGGAATAAATATCCGATATGCCTTTGAGATTTCACTATACCCCACAAAGTACCCTCTCTTTGCAATCTGATCTTGCTTGGTACATGTATCACATGGAATGTGACAATATGCTAAACTTTCAAATATCCTATTTAGTGAGTGATAGATTGCTTATTCCCTGTGAAATCCTCCTTTGGTGTCATCTTGACCAATACGTTATGCAGAACCCTGCTCTATATGTATACTATTGTACTATATGCCTCTTCCCATAAGTAGAATGGTATGTCCTTGTTATGTAGAATAGCCCTTGTTACCTCCAATAGAGAGTTATTCTTCCTCTTAGAAACCTCATTCTATTGTGTATTGTAAGGAATAGTTCACTCTTTCTTGATTCCTTTCCTAGTGCAAAACTCTAGGACCTCTTTCCCTTTCTACTTGCCTCCAATTTCTTACTGAAAAACCCTTATCTTCCTTCCTGCCTAATTCTCCACAAAAGCCTTGAACTCTTGTGAGCAACTGAAAACATCATCCTTGGTCTTTAAGAAGTATATCTAGGTCTTCCTAGAGTAATCATCAATAAAATTAACATAGTACTCATATCCTCTGATAGACTTTGTGAACATTGGTCTACATATATCTCAATATACTTGATCAAAAACACCCTTAGATTTGGCATCACTACTTGGAAAAGTTTCTTTCACAAACTTCCCCAACACACATCCCTTATGCATACATCATCATGCTCTGTGGTCACCTCTAGAACACCTATCACTATCTCACATCATAATTTAAGTTCTCCATGATGTATATGGCCCATCCTTCTAAGCCAAAATTATAGCCTTGCTAACACTAGAAGACTATTTTCTAACACTACAAATGCTTCTCAAACTTTTGTTCTCTAGATGCCTAATGACCCCCTTTTATACTACTCTATTTGGAAAACCAACGATCGAGATTTATCCTCAATCAATGGATAATATATGGTTATAACAATATGGTGCGGGGGGGGAGGAAGCATTTTATATGAAGGAATAGACTTAACAACTAATAAAAAAGTGCTTGCAATGTGTCCCTAAAAGAGTCAATTAATTAAATAATATGTATCTCCATTCCCAATGAAATAATAATTATCATCATCAGTAAACACAATAGGAGGTATAGAAGGCATAGTATGTATGCACTCCAAAATAGAATGAATGTTCTCTTGGTTAGGAGGTGAAGTAGCAAGAGTAGATAAAGCCTTTTGCAATGCCTCGTGATATGACAGGGAAGTTTGAAGCAATTTCCATAAAGATATCTTAGCAAGAGTAGCACGTAACTGGTCAACTAAGTCATACTCCTTAAAGGTAGAGGGAAACCTAGGAGCTTGAGGAAGCACGGGTTGAGAAGGCGGTAAAGAAACTGGAACAGTAGGCTAATGGTTATTCCGTGTGTAATAAGCATGTGAAACAGAATTTGTGTTATCAAAGAAATCCAAAGGATCCTTAGGTTTACCCTTAATTGTTATTCAAGGACATCCTTTTACCGTCAACAAAGGTTTAGGATATATCATTTTAGGTATATCAATGTTGCAAATAGTGGAACATGAAGGTAACCATGCACACACCCTATATGCTAAAGGTCAATTGAAGAGCTTGTGGAGGAGAGTGAAATAGGAATAGGATCAATTGAGATCGCATTCGAACAATTTTCATCCTCACTTCCATGTACCTCATTAAGGGATATATCCTATTGTACAATAAAAGCCTCATCAAAGTATTCAAAACAAGAATCATACATGTTGAACACAAAGTAACTCTACAAGCATGAAAGATGTAAATATTGTTGTATTTTTAAAGAAATTTTGCAATTTTTTTTGTATTTTTGAAATATAAATCCAAGAGCATAAAATAAATCTACTTTCATAAGCATGTAAGATCTATCATAGAATGAAAATCTAACACCAAAAAGAAAGAGTTGTTGTAAACGGGTTCACCAAAATGTAATGGTTAAAATGAGGATAGGTAGGGTTTTAACAATGTACCTAATAGAGATCCTAAACCAACATTCCCCGACAATACATATGAATAGATAATGATAAATAATGTGAATCTGGAAATGCTTGAAATTAGATAAGATGAAATACACACCTCATAATAAAGATGATATGAAAATACCTATTTTCTGGTGTCTGTGTTCAGTTTGGGGAAATTCTGCAACCAAATTTGGGATAGGAAAATTGAGATAGAGAAAACCCAAAAATCTTTTACAATTCTGAGGAAGGTCGACCTTGACCCAAGGACAGGGGTAAGATCTTACCTCGGGGCACAATCTTACCCCTAAAAGTCAACCTTGACCTGCACTGCTCAAATAGAAATTTTGTTTGCGGATCCTGAAAGTTTGGTTAAAAGGGTACTTAGATCCGCTTTGTAACTTCTGAAACAATGACTGTAGATATCTTAAAATGATGTTTTGGGGTGGCTATATAGGGTTTTGTCTTAGTCAAACCCCCATTTTGGTGATCTCCACCTCCACAAATAGCTGGATGTAATAGAATATGTGTCTGTATCAAATATGATAAGAAAGCATACCAAGCCCTCAAGGCTAAAGTACTCTCACCAAACTCACAATCTATAATTTCTACCCCACGATTGTATCTTTGAATGTTTGAATATTGAAAATGATGGATCAAGGAAGAAGGAATCTCTCTTGCTCCAAATGAATGCCCACAATGGTTTATCCACAAAAATGCTTGATATCAACGATGACTTCATCTTCTATATCATCCTCTTGCAATCTTCCATCTTCACTTCACCATCGCTTTCTTGCTTCAATCGATTATGTTTCCATGCAAAAGATACTTGGTGTGTAGTTGTGAAAATGAAGGCAAAAGAGAGTCCTTATATAGAGGTTTCAAGGAAAGGCTCCTTGGGAAATGTAAGGGCCCATAATTCAAATGTCACCTTGAATTATGGTCCAATCACAATAACCAACTAAGGAGGGAAAAGAATTAGATGAATTTTGAATTAAAACCCTTCTGCATTTGAATCCAGAGGCCCAACATTGATTTTGGGCCTTGCTGTGAACCAAATTAAAAAGGGGGATCAAAAACTGACAGAGGTCAAGGATGACCTCAACTTTGACCTAGTTCAAATTCAACCTCAACCTTGACCTAGGTCAAAGTCTACCTTGACCTTGACCAAGAAGTCCACATCCAATGAGTGTTGAGAATAGGAGGTCCCGGGGATGTCCAAAGACTTGGAATAGTGGGACAATAGGGCAGAGTGCAAGGAGAAAGCACAAAGACCTAGAATGAATGAGATGAGGACTAGGAGGACCTATACCTAGATCCTACCAAGAAAATAGAGCCATAGAGAAGGGAAATCAAGGAGAATCCTCGAGATCCTAACCCTAATTTCAGTTAGAAAGAAGGTATTAAGTGAAAATGCATCCTAAATGCAAATCTATCATGAAAATGCACTAAAAAAGGTGTTACAAGTAGTGCTTTCCGTTGCACCAAAAGATAGACCTTTTAATGCCTGATACAACCACTAGACTTATAGAAGACACAGGAGGCAGTTAATCCTTTTCATGATTCCCATGGGGAGCGCTGACTATTTTTCCAATAATCTCCTCCTCAGTGTTACCCGAGGGGATTCGAACCTGTGACCAAGCTCTTGATACCAATTGTTACAAGTAGTGGTTATCATTTCACCAAAAGATTGACTTGTTAATGCCCGATACAACCACTAGACTTATAGAAGACATAGTAGGCGGTTAAGCCTTGTCATGATTCCCAAGGGGAGCACTGACCATTTTTCCAACAAAAGGGTGCTAAACCTATCAAGATGGAAGTGCTTCCATTTTAAGATGATACAGTGAGTAAAACATATTTTTTCATTAGGATGACTTGGAAAGGTTTTTATATAAGAAGGATGAAATCAAGTTTGAGAGTAATAATAGAGTGAAGTTATTGGAGGTGTTGATCGTGTAAAGATGAAGAAATAAGTTGTTGATAGTTAGGATGTGTTCTGATATTGAGGAGGTGTTGAGATAAGAACTGAAGTGGATTTGTTATATGAGAAATGTCATTATCAGATCAGTTTATTCTTGAGTCTCTCTCAAGGAAAGCCCTAACAGATTTGTAGGGAAAATCCTTTAACAAGGTCACTTCTAATAGAGTCATCAGGATCTTTAACATGATCTGAATTATAAAATCCTCTAACAAGGTGAACTCTCTAAAGAATTTTTAAATTTCTTGATAGGGTGGTCTTTAATAGGACTTTTGTACATTCTAAAAAGACTAAGTACTCTTAATTGTGTATAACCTCAGAAAGGTTTTTTTAATTTCTCCTAACATGGTAGATTTCATTGTGCACTAGTGGAATTTTTAGGAATCATACCCACATGTGGTTTTCTCCCTCTAACAAGGGTCTCCACAGAAAAAATATTGTGTCTAGTGTTCATTGTGTGTGAATGGCTTACTTTTTATTCTTCTATGTTCTATAATCTTTTGTATATTGGTTATTATGGAATATTATTGTTAAAAGTTTCAGATTTTTGGATGCACTAATTCACCCCCCTCTTAGTGCATAATAATACTATCATCTTCTTCTCTACATGCCATTTGGAAATACTCCTTAATTTCCCTAAGAGTCACTAGGCTTATGTCATCTTAGATATTAAACCTTAGGCCATTCAAGTACCTATACACCTTTTTCCTCTCATTCTCTATATGACTATACCGTATACTAAGTCTATGGAATTCATCAGTATAGGTTGCAACATCCAAATCCATTTTCTTTAGATTTTGCAACTTCCTAAACACTTATATTTCATACTCTATAGGTAAAAAATTTGCCTTCAACTTGGCTACAATTTAGTCTCATGATTTTATCTATGGGTTTTTTTCTTTATCCTCTCTCCTTGGTTATAATCTCACCTTATGGAAGTAGATCCCATAAACTTCATTTTTGCAAACTTGAATTTATTGTCATCTACTTCCCCCTTATATTCAAACTAATTTTTGAAAGCCTCCACCCATTCTATCACTTCTTCAACATCCAATTTCCCCCTATACATAGGTAGGTCTATCTTCACATCATATATGTCTCCTCTTATAGTCCTTAAAACATTTATAAACCATCTCTCTTTAGGAGCCATCTCCTCTTCATGATGTCTTTCTAGAGGGGCCCTACTTACACCATCTTCCCCTTCTTTGAGGTCACTCTCTTCTATAGTTTCCCTTCTCTCATCTTTGGCTTCTAATGTTTCCACCTTCTTTATAAAGACATTCAAATCCCTAGCAATTGTTGGCCCTCCTTTTGGAGGCATCTTATCTTAACAATTTCAATTGTCTCCTCTTTACACTTCAAACAATTTCTTCTACATCAATAAAAACCTATGCTCACAAACCAATTTGATGCAAATCCAAGGGTGAAGATGCAATCTAGACAAAGTCGTAATGCAAAAGGAAAATTCATTGGTTTCACAGAAGAGATCCATCACCCTATTCAAGCAGACAACTTCATAACAACTAACCATAGCTACAAGTGCACATTTTATGAATGATACCCAACATCAATTTGACAACTATTTTGATGTCTTTAATTCTTTAATGAACACCAAACAACACAATGAAACACTCTACAACTACCCCTGTTAAGGATCTATTACATTTCCTTCACAATGCCCACCTATTTTTAGTAGGCCTCCAATCTGTGTTGTTGAAAATTAACTCTTTGATGCTTGACATATGATAGAAAGAGAGGATATATTAGGATACCTATTTGGAAATTGTATAATATATCTCATATTCATCCTTGGTTTCTTGGAACACCTAGACAAAATTTGGACTAGTGTGGTGTTTAAAGACTTAATTCTAGTCCTATTTTGTAAAGAAAATAATCAAAATACCACTCAAGAACAAAAAAAATGGTACTATCATATGTAATTCATCACCAAACTGACCAATCAATAAGTTTTGGGCACCCAAAATCACTAGTTTACAACTTATTTACAAATTTATTCAAGTTGCCACTATTTTTAAGCCTATCACATAGAGATGTTAGGATAGGGCTTTGTCAAACTTGTAGTAGACTTGATATCTCACTCTATAAACTAGGGTGGTCAGTTGGGAGGAGATTAGTGTGCTACCAAAGGATACCGAGTGGCTAATCAGGCGGGAAAAACATGACACCAGTAATGTTCAAAATGGGTCGCACTGCTAATAGAATTTTTGAGGGCCCCACCAAGCTTCTATGTTGGCTTAATATGATGATTATTATCGTTTTGACTATGTATGCAAAAAATATTATAAGGTTCATAATTGCCTTTTGAGAGATTAGGTGTGGAAAGGAAGTTGTCCGCATCAGCTGGTCATTTCGACTATCAAGGACATTAATGAAAAAAATAGCTTAACTTCTAATTATTGTGCCTAGAGATCCTTTGGATTTCACTATACGGGGCTCATTTCCCCAAAGACCAGCCATCCCATGCCTTTTATGAGAAAAAATTTCATTAAATAGTTAACTCAAAAAGCCCTGTTTTATGCCTTGGCTTGCAAAGCTCGACTCTATAATATTTAGAAGGTGTCTGTTGTGGAAACTAGTCTGGTCGAGATGGGTGGCAAAACTCTGCACATTGAACCTGACAAAATCAATGAGGAGTTCACTTCTGATCCTTTGGTTATTCACTATTGCAAAGATAGTGGCATTTGGGGTTTTATGGAAAGAATGAAGGGTGACCACGATGCACAAATTTCTAAGAAATTTGTGTCCTCATGGAACAATAGAAAGGTGTCTATCGGGGGCATCCACTTTCAAATCAATGAAGAAGTCATTGGCAAAGGGATGGGGCTCTGGATAGAGGGAAGGAAATACAGGAAAACCAGCCAAACACCAGACATGAACAGTCTCAACCAATTCTTCATGCCTAGAGAAAATCCTATTAAAAATTCTAGAGGTTTCAACCTTGAGCTGCTCCCTGACCTCTGGCCTAAGGTTTGTCATATTATCATGAAGCATTTCACTTTAGAGGGAAAATTTACTGTCTTTTACTAAAATCACCTATCTTTTCTTAATCATATGATGAGTAGAGACCTTATTTCCATCCTGTTCTACCTCCTCCACTTGTTGGAAAGTAACATCCTCGACATAAAAGAGAACAAAAATCCTGAGAAACTGATTCCCATCCTTCACCAAGGCCTTTGTCTATTTGTATAATTTCCACAAGGCCATTTTCCCCCTGCCTTGATCTCCCCTAATTATCACAGATATCACCTCGGATGTTGGTCTTTTGGGAGCTAATAACCCCTCTCAATCCCCCTCCCAGTACATCCAAGAGACTGACCTTATCCCACATAATGGAAAGGGCTACAAGAGGTGTGTACCAAACCCCTTCAAAAGGTCGATGGATTTAGAGGATTCCCATGTCTCTAAGTCTTTGGAAGAAAATGATAAGACTATGGATGATAGGGCCCCTAAAGCTGAGAAGAGGCTTAAGAAATTGAAAAAGTTGGATAGTCAGGTGGAGACAGAGGTTGAAATGGTTGGTATCGTTCAGCGGCGCTCCAACATAATTGCCAAAGAAAAATGTAAAAGATGGCTAAGGGAAGCGACCTCTGAGGACAAGATGCTCCCGAAGAATATGGATACCTCTGGCTCAATTAAGGGCTCCTCGACCGAGCATTTGAGCTCTCCTAGGTCTGGCAGTGTTCCTCCTTTGAATCCCCCGCCCGTGGTGAATGAAATACCTCACAAAAATACCCCAACCCCTCCCTCTCCCCACACCCAGCAGGTCAATTCCCCCAACATTGAGCACACTACCATGGCTGTTGATGAGAATGAGAGGTTCAAAGGATCCCTCAAGAAGAAATTCACTGAGTTGGACAAGGAGATTTTGTGTATCAAGAAAGATATGAAAGAAATCAAGGCCCACACCGCTGACTCCAATAAATTTTCCCTCAAAGTGATGCACACGTTGACTATGACTTTGTGTAATGTGTAGGAGAAGATTTCTGGTGGTAAGATGGAAGTTGATGAGGATAACATAAATCTCTTCCTATTTATGTGAAAAGAATGGGCTACCACCTTGCTGTCCAAGCAGCTGGGTGAGAGGACTTAACTATTGTTGGTGCCATGGTGATTTTGTCATGTTTTGGGCCCTTGGGCCCTTGGTTTTATTTTGGGTTTTTTATATTTTTTTGTTAAGCATTTAAGTCTTTGGTTTAGCCCTATGAGGCAATTTATTGTTACTATGTTCAGTACTTTTTGGTTAAACTACAACTCTAGTTCGTTCTTTTTGTTAAGGATCTGCAAGATTGTTTTTGATAGAGGTAGACTGGACAATATTACTCTATTGATTATTTGTTGTGAAGCTAGTGTTGTTAATGTGTTGTTAATGTGCTCTTAGTCTTCCCTGTTCCATGGGCCACCACCCTCTTGCTTCTTTTTCTATCAAAAATATTGAAAGGACATATAGAGCCTCCATTTCCACCAAGTTAGGCAACTATTCCATGGTGGAATGGGAGGATAATCATAATTTTGTGACCAAACCCTTACTACCTAGGGTTTCACAACAAGTTTAAAAAAAATCTTATAACATCTTGGATCCTAAGTTATGAAATTTTATCAAACCAACTTTAAATCAAATTAGATTCGCCACTCTTCAAATGTATATATGTCACAAGGCATAATATTACTGTACAAAGCTGTACAACCTTTTGAAACATGATAAAATCAGAATTTTGTAGGAAATCAGACTTGATCTTATTTGTATTGCGTCAAAACTTCATCCACAACAAAGAACCAATCATATAGAGTCTTTTTAAACATGTCTACATTTATTTCCAATGGCTTCTTACCACCTTCCATGTTTATGACCGTTAGATTCTAAAACATGCAACTTTACAATATTGTAAAGTGCAAAGCTGTCAGGCAACTTTTTCATTTTGTGACAAAAAATTATGAAATGACCCTAAATGAATTCTAATCACCAAAAACAAATCTAAGGGGTTCAAATGGACCACATTTCACAATGGACTCCTCATTTTGATAATGTTTTTAAATTTGACAATATTATGATAACATTTCCCATATGGCCCTCCTAGTCAACACATCTCCTAACTTGAATCCACCTATTAAAAATAGTTCTTAGGACCTTATTGTCAGAGCTTGACATGACATAAAATATAAAAGACTCCAATTAGCATTATGGAGGTGTGAGAGCCATTGGGTGCCCCTACACCATGTTTGTTGGGTTGAATCTATGAAATATATGAAGAAGAGAAGATCAACAAATGTAAATGAGATTGCGAAAGTCATGAAGAAGTTTGAGTAAAGAACTCATCGTTGTCAAATGCAGAAGATTGAAGAACTTGCAATCAAGAAATAAATGATATCATTGAAAATTAATGAGTTCCTAGTTACTATATAATTTTTTAAGTTGTTAATAAAAGAGTTTGTTACAAAGATCATAGTGGGTGATAAAAAAATGACATCAAGGGAATAAAGTAGTTGCAACTGAAGACAAAGGATGTACCCTCATAAAGAATGAAGAAGGAAATTTAGCCACTTATTAAAGGTCAAAAAATTTATTCAAAAAGAATTATTTTATTTGTCATGAGAAATCACTGAGCCTAATTGTGAAGGGTTGATCGATGTTTGAAGGTCCATGTGAAGGGATGTGTCACAACTAGTTCAAGTGTGAATAATTCTCCAGTTTACAAATAGAAGTTGTCAACCATGAATGGACAAAATACTTCCAATGATAATGAATTCAATCATGTTGTTAATAGAAATGCCACCTCAAAAGAGGTGAATCTATCGAAGTTGAAAAGACAAAGATATCCTTGATATCAATGCAGATGCCACCTCAAAAGAGGTTAAGTCATCCATGTTGAAAGGAAAGTGACAGCCCTACTATTAATGTAGAAACTACCTCCAAAAATAGGTCAAGTCGGTCTTAGAGGAGGAGATCAAATTTAATGGGTATAGAAGTCCAATAAGAGGAACTAGTGTTTTTGTATAACCTCATGATTAATGACGTAAATTGTCTAAACAAAGTGTAAATCAAACCTATAAGAATTCAAGGTTGATAAGAACAAAAAATTGTTGTCTTTGGAGGCAAAGTTATTACTACTAATTGTGTAGTCGTAGGAAGATCACAAATCAAAATAAATTGATTTGCATGTAGTTTGATCAAAGTCTTCAAAAAGGCTTGAAGAAGCTAGAAGCCAGAAGCCAAGAATTTTCCATCAAATTGTAAATCACTACATAATACATTGTGTTAGGAGACAAGCCTGATGAAGAAAGAAATGAAACTAGTCAAAGATAAGGTGTTGTTAAAAAGCACAAACATAATTGTCTTTTGTATTCAAACAATCCATTACTAGTTGAAATTAAGATGGAGAATGTTTTAACTATAATTTCCTTACTATTTGAGATGAACTATAGTTTGAAATGTACTTGGTTATTTACATGAGATTTTGTCTTTTTTCATAATTTTTTCACAAGTTAGAACTAGATGTTTGAAATATAGTTTTTTCTTTTACCTCTATGTTTAGCCATCTTACTTAAATTTCTAGATCTCATCAATTTGTCTGAGACCTCTCTATTGTTGGGTTGTGTAGACCAATCAACTACATAACGGTTCTGACAAGAAAATTCCTTTACACTAGCAACTGTAGGATTCTTTGTAACTGTTGCCCTTTGGGCTTCTTCACTGCTATGTTTTTTGGTAGTGTTAAGAGTATCTAGACAATTGGCTTGTATACCTCTATTATTGCTGTTTTTAATACAGAGGACTGATTTTATGTAAATACAGAGAATAATAAAATTTGATAATCCCACCATTGAAATTGGATGTAGTCAGAATAGGTGAACCACTATAGATCTGCTTGTCTTTTGTCTCTGTTTGTGTTTGCTGTTTTGAATTATTTTATATTTGCATTTCCATTTTAAATCTACATCAACAATTGGTATCAGAGCTAGTTTGGCTTGAGCAGAGATGGAGGAAGAAGATGATGAGGCTGATTTTGTTATTAATGAATTTCTTGAAAATTTGGATTTGGTTGAAGAGGAGGATGTTGAAGCAAGTGAGGATGAAGTTGAGGAAGTTGTGAGGTTAAAGGAAGAGAACTTTATACTCACAGACCAACTAATTTGTATGGATCAGATGTTTGTGTCGTATAATAAATGTTGAAAAAGAAAACTTTGAGAAAGAGTGGGAGTTATTTGAATAGACCCTATTTTAGAAAGAGGAAAATGATGGGAAGGACCATCAAATCTTGATAGAGGACTCTTTCCTCACAAAAATATGTCTTGTTGATAGAGAAGCTTTCCCTTGGTGGAAAGAAACCAAAAGAGGATCCTAGGTGCCTGGCACCTGGAGATCTCAAGTGCACAGGGATAACAGAGCTCAAGGAGGCCGGAGAGAGCCGTTGGCTCAAGGCTACGCATGATCCAAAAGTCTTCGAAATGTCTGAGAATGAGGTCTTTGATGATGTATTGTTGTAGAAGACTGCAGAAATAGAGGCAGAGTGGAATGCATTGACTGCAAGCTCCTCTCCCATGTCTTCAAACCTAGGAGTCAGGGGTCATTATAGTGTGAATGATGGGCATTATAGTAGGCAGGCATCGAGGTTTTATAGGGAGTGGTTACCCAATACCTCGGCAGAGGAGCTACATGGACTACCTGATGAAAGGCGATGAGACTGAAACAAGCAGGAATGGGAGAAATTTTTTTAAGAATATGCACCCAAGGATATTGTTCAGGAGAGTGGTGATAAAGATAATGTTTTGCCAAAATTTGTTGTGAACAACACTCCATAAATTGAGGAGAAATCTCTCGGTTCTCTGACAGAGGAGTTTCCTATTGTCAAAGGTGTTGGAGAAAGTTCTCCACATTGCAAGTCAAGCAAGTTGCAAGAGTCCAGTATAGAAATTAATCGAGCACCTAGTGAAGAATTGGCATTGGAATTGACACCAGCAAATGGGATTGTTGAGGTGCAAGCCATTGCTGAGAAGGTTGTTGAAGGCATGACTTATGTGAAGAGTGTTGGTAGCATAGTCACACTGTTTCTAGTGGTGCTGAAGTCAAGTAGGGATTTAGCGATAGTGATGAAGTCTCCCATTTTGAGTTGGGAGAGTTGTTTTTTTTTGTCACCCAAGGTTACAGAAAAGTGAAGCATAATAGTAGGTGAAGTGTTCAATGTGTTTAAGAGTTTCCCGAATGGAGGAGTGTATTATGAATTTGCAGAAAGTAATATTTTTTTATTTTCGAATGATGAGTAAATTAGTGTTTGGTAAAGTAGGAGGAGAAGATGTTTTTTATTCTGATTTGACTTGGAGAAGACTCATTCAGAGTGTGTTGGAACAGAGCTTGACCATCTTGAGATCTTTTCAAGGCCTACTTGTTCTCTGTAATCAATAAATTTGAAGCGTGGGATATCTTTGTGTGATTCTTTCTCTGATGTTTATTGGTCTTCAAGTGGGAGATTGTTGGGTTGTGCAGCCCAATCAACTACATAATGGTTCTGATAGGAAAATTCCTTTACATTGGTAACTGCATGAATCTTTGTAACTACTGCCCTTTGGGCTTCTTCATTGCTATGTTTTTTGGTAGTGTTAAGAGTATCTAGACAATTGGCTTGTATGCCTCTGTTGTTGCTGTTGTTAATACAAAGGACTGATTGTATGTAAATATAGAGAATAATAAAATCTGACAATCCCACCATTGAAAGTGGATGTAGCCTGATTAGGTGAACCACTATAAATCTGCTTGTCTTCTGTCTCTGTTTGTGTTTGTTGTTTTGAATTATTTTATCTTTGCATTTCCATTTTAAATCTGCTTCAACATCTATAATGAATTCATTGTAATGCAATTATTATTGTGATCATTTTAATCAATTGATGATAATTTTGTTTTTGTTATTTCAGTTGAATGTTTATAAAAATTTATAAAAACTTATCTCCTTTTCAACATTTTTTGTATGTTAATTTTCAAAAGTGGACTAAATTGACATAACAGTTGTATATTTATGATGTAGGCATTTTCATTTTGAAAGAGGCCAGGCAAAAGTTTTTAAATCTACAGTTGCAAGTGGTGGAGAGCCCAATGACTACCATTGGGAGCTTCGTGGCCGTCCATCATCCTGCAGACAATCTAATCATTTTCACCTACCATTTTAATTTGTTTTCCTGGCAGTTTGTCCACATACATGTCACATCAATGGTATGGTAGATGCCAGGCTTTGTACGCGTTTGTCATTTACAACCTACAAGTTCTTTGCATCTTTCATTTTCCTTCTACTCTGTTGTTTTCGTTGATCTGTTCAACAGATGAATATGGAGATGATTGATCGCTTCTAACCTTTTTCTTTCATGTGATTTGACTATTTTGATGGCCATTATAGGCTGGATTTTGAAAAAGTTCTTTGTTTCACCATCTATCAAATAAAAGACATTTTTCCAAGCTCTGCGTTAAGGGTTTGCATAATAATAATATCATCTATTTTTGGTAATTATTGGCTTTAGTCTAGTGAGATTATCAATGGCTGTGTTCAACGAAAGACATTTTAGATCTATAGTTTAAGATGTTTGGATGCATGCAAGCACAAATTTTACTATGATCTGTTAAATGATTAGCTATATATTCAGAGTATTGTGTTGTTGCCATGCTGTCAATGTAGGGGAGGGAAAATCTGTTTCAAAATATAGATAATTCTACCGTCATTGCTTTTGAATACATTGCACATTAAATAATGAAATATGTACATAAAATTGGATCCCCGACAACTTAATTAAATAGAGGGTGAATTTTTTTTAAAATACAGAGAATTTACTTTAATTATCAGGCACATTTCTTGCTATTGAATTTGTTTCACATTAAATCTTAATGTTCTCTATAAATTAAATTGGATTCCATGCAATTTAATTGAGCATTTCTCTAATTTTTTTGTTTACATATCAGACGAGCACATCTACAGTGTAGGCAAATAATTTTGACGCATCTGAAACCTATTTTGGTATTTTCTCTCAGAATTGAACAACAAATCTATTATAATTGCCATGCATATGTTAAAAAAGTGTTTTGGTACAATATAAAACAAGTTCATGATCTAAATTAAAAATTTATTGAAGAGACATAAATTTGATTGCCCACCTGGTCTGTCAAGCTATTGTTAGTTCTTCTTTCTAATGATGAATCTTAGTATGATTCCAAATGTTCCATGAAAAATATACACAATTGAACTGAAAAATTGTCTCTCTAAATATTATATAGATCAAATATATATTTCAATATCATTCTATGTAAGTTTTAACCACCTCCATCCAACATCTTCTCTTTCACAACATACAGTCTTCCCAGTATATTGATTGTATTTTGTAGCTCAAATTCCTAAATAGGATATAGCTCCCAAATGTGGAGCCTATGAGAATCACAGCCCATACCATCATTAGCATTGCCAAAATAGCTTTGCAGATTTCTCTAGCCATTCTGAGATGTTGGAAAGTATCCAGCAAAACCCTCAATAAAATAGAGGAAAATTCAAGCGAAATGAATACCGAGGGCTATCTGTAGTGAAACACCAAAAATGGGGCCACGAAAAGTACTCCATACTTGTGCAAATACAATATAAATATTCATTTGATTCTGACAAGGAACCCAATTCTTGGAATTACAGAAGACAGAAGGTTATTTGATAATCTTAATCAAAGCTGGCATGATTTTTCACAGTTTGTATAGTATATTTACACTTTTCATTTTCATCATATATTTTTATAAATTATTCATAAATAAAGATCACTAATATGATTTGAAATATTCATTAAAATTATACTGATAACTAAAATAAATTTTTCTAGATGTTAAAATCACAAAGGGGAAATTAAGATTCACTTAAAGTCTGATTCAGGAGGAGTCTGCTCTAAAGATGCTTTGTCAAATATTCGCCAGACAGGAAAATCATCATTGCAATTGTCAAAGTATCTCAAAGTGTGCTATCTTGGTTGTAATTATATGAATTAGGGGCATGACAGGGGAACCCCATGGTACTTTTCCTTTTGAATTCCAACTGTTTTGATTGTTTTGTTCGCAAAAGCTTTTGGGTTTTGGCTCAATCGACACATTTTGGCCGGACCCATTTCTTATTATGGAAAAGTATTGTAGGTGGTGATTTATCATGCTCTCTCTTCAAATGACTTAGATTTTTAATTCAAAATAATAATTACTAATTATGTCCCTCATAGATTTGTGCCTTGCCAATTGATATTCACATAATGAGAAATGCTCTTTGAACATGTCTTCTAAATTTCACAATATGTTTTGGAAATATGCTAGATTCTTGAATGTTATGGTAATTTTGATGTTTTCATAATTACTTATCAAATTCTTTTATATATTTTTTACTAATTTTTAAATGATTTTAGATTGAATGAGGGAAGGGTTTTAAGTATAACTATCAAAAAAAATTAGCACAATGTTTAAATTCATCAATTAATATAATGTGTGTTAGTTTGGTTAATGACTAATGAAAGAGTTCATAATTTCAAGAATTTATAAATTTGAATTTTAAAAGTGAAGAAGTATATAATTGACCTAGATTAGGTTTACACACATGATCTAAGGTGAATAATAATGAATTAACATATTAGAATATGAATACAATTATTTTAAAAATGAACTATATGTAATGCATTACTAGTGTGTATATATCTAGTCACCCCTCTACAAAGATAGAGATGGGCATCTAGGCATAGAATAATAGATTATTCCTTCTAGGCATTACAATTCACCCACCCACCACTTTAATTGTAGAAATATTGAATGAAGCACCCCACCCGAGGCTAACCTCATGTTTGCATGCAAAGATTTTTCTCAAAGGGTATATGTGTGTGTATATGTATACATATGTATGCATTTATAGACACACACACATCAAGAAATGTCTTTCATGAGGTGCCAATTGCACTTTGCAAATTGGTGAAAATTAGCGCATTGGATTAGTAACAACACAAAATATTTTCTAAAATGATCTGCATAGGAAATATGTTGATTGGAGCAAGATGACCCAACCTAAAAAAATCCCACCATGAAAAAAGAAAAGATAACATGCAAAAACAAGTAGAAAAATAAAACTTTAAAAATACAATAGATAAGAAAAAAGTATAAAACATCTATATATAATAATACAATAATAAATTATTATTATTTTTAATTAATAATATTAAAATATTATATTGATATCAAAAAGTATCATTATAGACACACACCCAGTTTGAATACACAAATAAATAAATAATATTATATTTTTCTCTATAAAATTTAAATATTTTATTAAATAAATACTTCACATTAAAATCATACATTAATTGCATAACACTAATCCACTTCATACAAGATTACAAGATTACAATATTTATTATATATAAGTACATTGACACAAGATAAACAAAATCCATCGAATACCTTTCCTCTCCCTAAAATCCACTAATAAATATAATATTATATAATAATATTATGTTCATATCATTTGATTATTCAAACCCAGACCGAGAAAGGTGGCATCAATATCTTTTCTCATCTAACGAATTATGGAAAAACATAGATTTTCATTTTAGGTTTGTCCCTTGCAATTGTCATCTTGTTAATAGGACCACACATAAAATACTTCCTCTATTTGGGTGGCATGTCTACATACACACTATGCATCACCTCAAATATTTAATACATTTTTTACTTTTTTTAATTGTAGTTGATGATGTGTGTTAGGTGCCCATTGGACACGACAAAGTATATAAATATCCCTCATTTGACCCTTATTTTCTTATTTCAATTTACACTCCCTCTATATCTACCTTTCTAAAACAATTTGAAGAAACCATGGAATTATCTCTTCAAGGTTTTAGCTTCTTTGACAATAAATTATTTGAGACCACCATCTATAATTGCTTGAGACCACCTTCTACAACTGCAAAATTTGTGAATTCAACAACAAATTTTGGCTTCTCACCTGTTCCATATCTGAAAATATGATTAACCTCTTTAGATGTTGTGTGAGGAGTGTAAGGTCATCAACGCTACTACAAAAAGGATTTTTTTGATGTACCTTGGCAATTGTCTCATCCCATCATTGAAAATTTTAACACAATTTACTAAATTAAATCAACAAAATGCTTTATCTAGATGCCTAGACGACCATCAAAAATATTGTGGCCATCCAATATTCTTTGTTTTACTATCTTTTGTTTATTTCATGTTGGGGCTGGCAACACGGGTGCTATGAACATCATGGCCTCTACCTTCTCATTTTGAGTACATATATACAAAGTCTAAAGTGTGCTTGTGATTATATCTATGCATTGTGAGCATAGATAATTAGTTGGATTTTAAACCCTATAGTACTTGAAGCACTCATGAGATATTTTCAACATATGAAGTTTCAAAGTTTTGGCGGTCACCAAAATGTCACTAGAAATATTTTATAAGAAATAATGCCACTACTTAATAGTAGGTATATATTTAATTTATTAGAAAATTGGAGAGATTACAATTCAATAATGTATGCATTTATAGATAGAGAGATCAAAGAATAAAATTGGAGAGATATAGATAGAGATGTAAAAAGATATAGTTATAAAGGTCTATGGAGAGAGAGATGAGGATAGGGAGGGAGAGATGGATGGATACAAAAAGGGAGAAATGTTCTAAAGATAGAGGTGGGGGGAGAGAAATATATAGAGAGGTGGAGATAGAGAAATAGATAGGAGGATAGGAAGTGAGTGAGAGGGGGGGGAGGGGGGGGGGAAAAAAATATATAGAGAGATGGAGATAGAGAAATAGATAGCGGGATAGGGAGTAAGTAAGAGAGGGAGAGGGGGTGCGAGAGAAATATATTGATAGAGAGATAAGGAGATATAGAGAGGATGAGAGGGAGCGGCAAACAAAATGGACAAATACTTAAATCACCTTCCATAACTGTATGGCCCTCACAAAGCCAAAAGTTAGAAAAATATTACGTTTCAAAGCTGGCAGTCAAAAACAATGTGTGTCCTTGGGTCTCCAATAATGTTGAAAGATCTTTGGTTAATATCCTTACAAAATGTATTGTCGATCAAATTTTACAAAATGGAAAATACAACACATTTATGTGAAATTTTCACCATCTATTCTTTATGATTTGCATATTTTGTGGTCAAAAACCATAAAAAATTACAAAAAAATCAATTTGTTTTCATGAATCTGAAAAAAAAATGTTTGACATATATATATAATTTTTTTGGGTCTTCGCTGCATTTTGCAAGGAGCTTAGTTGCTGCCCAATAATACCATATGGAGCGTACTTGTAGTCCTTGTTCCATAAAAGATAGTGCTAGATCCAGAATTATGAAAACCATGTGAGATTCAACAAAGTGATTGTAGAGTGGTTAAAGGATATTCTATTGCCTCAAGTCTGAACTTTCTCTATACTCCATTTAGCTTGAAATGTGTTGCCATGAATCTGATTCTTCCGCCAAAATGATCATCTTTATATTTAGTTTTAACAAATTACGCTCTACCTATTCATAAGAGAATTTAGAAAAGAATTAATGGCAATAACTTTACTTCACTACTATTCAAAGAGATAATTAAAAAAATGAAGTATATTTAGATTGATAAAGCTAAAATATTATTGAAGCTAACTATTAAAACAAATTATTCAAGATTTTTAATATAAATATTATTAAAGTTGATTTAATTTAATTTTAATCAATAAGTTAAAGGAATTTTTTAAATAGGAATATTAGCAATAAATTTATTAAACTATTATAATGATGAGTTTTCCTCAGTGAAATATTATTGCAACGAGGTCTGGGCCACCTACTTTTCCTCTTTAGAGATATGGAATGGAATCGTACAAGCAGTCGTGGATGGAGAGAACATACTTTAGTGGTGTAAGGTTCTAACATTGGAGATGGAGAAAATGACTCCTTATTTCAAATTTGAATTTGCAGTTGGGGACTTCTTGCAAGGAAATTATTAGATTTCTAGAATTGGTGTTTTGAATAGCCATGCACTGAAGTTCATTATGAGTTTAGAAAATGAGTGCATAGTAAAACCTAAATCGGGACAAAAAAAGAGTGAGACAGACCAAAGAATCAATTACTGCAAAATTGGCGAATGGGGGCCTTTTCTAGCAATTGTTGAGTCTCTGTGATGAACTCCTCTTCCCTTAACTTATTTGCTATCATTGGCAAATAATTAACAAACCCAATTATCTCTTTCAACCTTTTACTTGCTTTAGCCATTACCTACAAACATCCAATAATTTTCTTTTATAGTGATACATGAAATTTCAATACTTTATCGACAATACTTACCTATATAGATCCAAGTATAAAAGAAATAATAGAAAATGGTGGTTAGGAAGAGGATGTTCAATCTATATGCAGAACATGGAATGCAATACATTAGGGCCATTTTCCACACTTATCATCCTCTTGTGCCCTAGTTGGATATTGTTTTCTTAGATTTTCTCTTATAACTACACTTCAAGGCATGTAGTTGAATGTCACACGAAATTGCTACACCATAATCTATAACAAACTCCTATCCTATAGTCTATGTACCAGGAGTCTATCTAAGGAAATGACAAAAACTACATATCAAAGGATTTCAAAATAATGAATGCTTCAACATCACGCTAGGCCTTGGAACATGGCCACTCTAATACCAAATACAAGAGTAGAAATTGGTATATAATAACTAACATTACGCCAACATATTTATCTAGGTGTCTCTTCTCCATATTCCCCTCCTCCAACTTTATCTTCTTTATATCTTCTTATCTCTCTCTATCTTTGTCTCTGAGTCCGACTCTCTTTCCATCTCATCTTATTAAAAACATAGCATGAGCTTGTTGGTAATGGAGTCTAATTATCCTATTGTAAAAGAATGAACACTACATTTATTGTTTACAAAATAGTAATTATGATTAAAAAAATGTTAGATTTAGTTTACAAAAAAAAACAAAAAACAAGACAATTGTACAATGTTTCTATTCAAATTGATTAATTTTAGATATAATATTGTTACCAAATAAATGAATGCATTTTTTATTCTTCCAACATTAATACGGCGTACCCATTGCACACCAATTGCACACCAAAGTGCCATTGCTAGTCTAGTCTATCTACTACCAAATAAGAATCAAATTTATGGACCGTGCACTGCATATAGTCAAATAGTACTCAATGTATTTAGCATTGCGTTTTTGAAAACTGTGTAGATGCGAACCTTTCTAAAACGTAAAAGAGCATGGTAAAACAAAAGTTGGAGACAAAGAATTGATATGATTAAGTCAAACTTTCACATTAGCGGGCCCCAATTCATTTTCTGGTTTGATTTTCTCTCTCTTTAAAATCTAAGAAATCCTGTTTCACACACCTTACTTAGCCAAATTTGGGGGAAAAGTCGTAAAGCAAGAAGGCTTCAAAGTAATTTCCATGTTCTTGAAATTGGAGGACAATTAGAATTCTGCAATCAAAATCAGTATTTTTCTCATATTTTTTTAGTTGCAGAGTGGAAAGTTGTTTATCGGATTCGGATAGAATGGTTTTGCACTGTGAGAAATGTTCCCGGGTGAAATCTCCCACTATGTAGCCTCCAATAACAAAATAAAGGTTGCAGGAATAGAAATTGACAGATCATCAAACATTTATTAACTGAAAACCACAAAATCTATGATCAAGATGGAATAGATTACGTGATCTACCTTACTAATGATAGTAAGCTAATTATTCCAACATCTAGTCCACCACAGTCATCATGGAAGGCCGGCGTTTGGGGTCCTTATTTGTGCATAAAAGTAAATTGTTTCTGATAAATATATATGTTTGATTGGGTTGTACATCAAAGATCGTGACGACTTTAACGTGTTGAGAAGAAGTCATCCGACATCATGTGTCACCGACCGAAATGTTGTGTCACTTCTTTGGTTCAAAGTCACCGAGCCAGACAAAGTTGTCAGTGAGTGTGGGCCCACCTTGACCCTTTCCGATCTCTATTATGCGGTGTAAAGTTGTAGTCAAATGCTTCACTCAATTTCAGTCATTGAGGATAACCAAGACCTACTATCGAAGGGAGCTAATGGAGAATAAGCTTTTATATTGTTAATTATTGACTCTAAAATAAAAGATATGTTGGGCGAGTTGATCATCTATTTTGTCATCCGTCTATAGCAATTGGAATTTTGGAAGAAAATTTTAAGCTTTTGTCTTGTAGTTTTTCAATAGTTTGTTTTGATGTGAAACTATCTCTCATTTGTTTTTCCATTTAAACTATTTTTGAAAGGATATAACAACTAATAAGTTTCTAAGTTTAACTATTTACTGTAGAATAAAGGATATGTTTTGGCGAGCTGATCATCTATTTGCTCGTGCATCCAAATCTGTGTACCAATTGAAATTCTAGAAGAAAATTTTAAGCTTTTGTCTTGTTGCTTTTTAATAGTTTGTTTTGATATGAAACATGTTCTCATATGCTTTTCCATTTGAATTACCAGTTTCTATATTGAACACCTATAATTCTTCTACCAAAACTATTTACTTGTGTTTTGATTAAGATGATTTTAGCAATGTCTAATATATTGACATTTCAAAGATGTTCTTATTAGATGACATGTCATATTTTAATAGTTTTAATTTTTTCAAATAATATTTGGAGAGGTTTACATTTAAGGATTCCAATTATATTTTTTTTAATATTTAATTATTAGAAAGATTTATTTTATTAAAGAATTCAACTAGTAAATAGGTAGTAGGTATTTTTAGTCCTTCTCTTACTCTTGGTGGGTGACCATAATTTTGATGCACGTATTCCATCATTTTTCATTGTCAATCTATTTTTTTGTTATCCTTAATAGATATTTCCATCATTTTTCATTCTTTTTGGATGTTTTCGCTTTACATGTTAATGTGGGTCATGTATGTATGTACACATATATGTACACACACAAAAATATGTGTGTGTGTCATTTATATTTATGTATTTATTTGTGCGTATGTATGTATATATATGTGTGCGTATGTACACATACATACATACATATATATACATATATATTTGCATATACACATATGTATGTATGTATGTAGGTATGTACACACACACACACACACACACACACACACACACATATATATATATATATATATATATATATATATATATATATATATATATATATATATATATATATATATATATATATATATATTACACAATAGAAGAGAGGGACTAGTAGTTGTGAGGGCTAACTTCATCAATATCTAGTCATAGCATGGAATATCGTACAACCTTCATTATTTTTAAAAAATGTTAAGTGTGCACTTAACTACCTAAAACTAAGGTTTGAAGGTGTGACTCATAATGCAACTCATCAAAATAACAAGTTTAGAGCAAAGTGTCAAAAAAAAAACTTTTTAAAGATTCGACCGAAAATTAATTTAAAAATATCTAGTAGTTCAATTTAAAAATATCATTTGTTATTAATAGAATAATTTATTTCTATGTAAAATATAGCATATATAAAACTTAAATGGACCAAATACCTATTTCTAAGCATACATGTTTGTTATATGCAACACAATAAGAGAAATAGTTGTACACAAAAAAATAATTTTTTGTTATAAAAATAACACATTATTATATAAAATATAACTTACATTCAACACTAATGACCAATAGTTAAACACTAAATTTTTTTGACAATCTCACATATTTTATTAAAAAATATAAGATATT
The DNA here is from genome assembly GCA_027943335.1 of Chamaecyparis obtusa. Lineage (NCBI taxonomy): Eukaryota > Viridiplantae > Streptophyta > Pinopsida > Cupressales > Cupressaceae > Chamaecyparis > Chamaecyparis obtusa. The sequence goes on from BSBK01010446.1 coordinate 43,165, forward strand.
TATTGTCCAATGCATATACATTACTACCCTAATATTTATTTAGCGTAATAACAATACATTATGCATATCCGAGAATAATAAATGTTTAAGATAATGTTAAGCATCAAGATATTGAAATCCAGCAATGTTGACCTGGAGGGTTTTCAGCCTCGAAATCTTAGTCATCCGCTTCGATGTCGATGTCGATGTCTATGTCATGAAATGGCGAGGTAGCGGAGAAATTCACAGGTGCTCTGCAATCCCTCCTCGCCTGCAGAAATAATGCCTGCGAAGGTAGACAAAGGAGAAAAACAGAATTGAGCAGATGAAAGAACTCCGAGTTTTATTTAAATAATCTATTCTAAAAAAAATAAAGGTGCGCAGACGTGAAAAATCAGTATTCATGATATTAATTATAGATCAGAGAGGTTTAAACAAAAACAACATCAGATAGATCAGAATCAAGATTGAACAAATTGCTGACAACGATAGCACCTACTTATTCCAACATCTCCACCACAACCCTCATGGAAGGCCTGCTTTTGGGGTTCCTATTTGTGCATAACAGTCCTACTCGCAACACCCGCAACATTTGTTCTATACAGCTTTCTTCCTTTACTCGGTAATCCAACACTGCCGCCTCCCCATCCCCCATCGTTATTGTGTTGCGGATCCACTGCACTAACTCTACTCGTTCGCCGTACGCCTCATTCGTAGCCTTCAAACCACTCATCAGCTCCAAGAATACCACTCCGAAACTGTAAACGTCACTTTTCTCGCTCACTTTGAGTCCATGACCGTACTCTGAACAATCAAATTTTATAATCTTAGGGGGCTAAATATTTCAATAAACAATAGAAAATTTAACATATCAACAATGGCAAGTGGAGCTAAAATCAAACCTGGGGCTATATATCGGTGGGATACTACATAACCAGATGCCATATACTCATCGCCCAACCTATCAAGCACTCTGGATATGCCGAAATCTGCTATTTTAGCCTCAAAGTCCCCATCCAATAAGATGTTGCTGGATTTCACATCCCTGTGCAATATTAGAGGGGAGCAATCATGATGCATATAACTGAGCCCACGAGCTATCTTATGACGCATTGGCCATTTCTGATTCTGAGTCTCCATGCATACAGTCGAACAAGCTGCCGTTGGGCATGAACTCGTAAACCAACAGCTTGAAATCGGACTCTTCACTTGAAATGCAACAAAGAAGCTTTATGATGTTGGTATGCCGGATGAGTCCTAATAAATCCACCTCCAGATCCCCGATTTTATTCTCTTCATGCTCATATTTTCTCCTAAAATTTTCTGCTAGTTTGTCCCTATTCTGGATCTTCTTTACGGCCAATGCTTGCCCGTTCTACAGAATGACCTTGTAAACTTTCCCGGCACTTCCAGAACCAATCATGTTACTCTCCTTCAAATTGCAGAGGATGTATGACTCGTCCACTTCTGTAGAAATGAAATGCGTTGTTTTCCACGAAGGAGTGTCACTCGGCTTCTTGCACGACCGACAGAGACAAATGGAGCACAAAGCCACAAATACTATGAATAAAGGAGCCACCAGAATTGTAGCCAATCTCTTGTTTGGAAAGGAGCATGAAGGTAAGTTCAAATTCCGACCTCCACAAAGTCTTGGGTTAGGCAATACTTTGTCTTTGTAAGCCTGCTTGTCTAAAGCGTCAGGAACGCATCCAGACAAGTTATTGCCAGATATATCAAAAAAATACAGTGAATCCCATTGTAATTTTGAAGGAATGCGTCCCGTCAAAGCATTTTCACTTAGATCTAAACTGATTAAGTTTCTCAATTGATGAATGTTTGAAGGAATATTGCCAGACAGATTATTATGACTGAGATATACTGCTTGCAAATTCGAAAGAGCCTTTAGGCTGTTCGGAATATTACCCTGTAGATAATTGTCCGACATATCCAACGAATCCAGTTGTGTCAAATTGCCAAATGTATCCGGGATTCCGCCTACAAGATAACAGTTAAATAGCCATAACTTCTGTAGCTGCTTTAAATTGCCTAGCTCTCTGGGTAGTGGTTAACACACTATAACTCGCTCAGTTTGGAGATACGACTGGGCAGCGTTCCGAAAAAATTGTTGTTCGACAAATCGATCTTCCGCAAACGCTTGCAATGCAAGAGACCGTCGGGGAAGGGACCACTGAAGTCATTGGAAGCCAGGTTCAACTCTGTTAACTCGCTCAATTCAGAGATAGAACTGGGCAGCCTTCCAGTGAACTGGTTTGCCGACAAATCGAGCTTCCTCAAACGCTTGTAATGCAAGAGGTCGCCAGGGAAGAGACCGCTGAAATAATTATAAGAGAGGTTCAACTCTCTCAACTCGCTTAATTCGGAGATAGTGTTGAGGAATGAAGGCTAACAGTCATAATGTTTTCTTATCTATTTTATTATGACTCTTCATTCTGAAGACTCTTCATATGTAATAATCTGGAGCTTATATATTTGCTGCTCCTACTCATTTGTAAATAACTTTTTGTGGATTAATACAATACTCTGCAGTCTGGACGTAGCCACAATTTGTGGTGAACCAGGATAAATCTGGTGTTTGCGATTTGTCAATTAGATTAATTATCTACTGTTTGTTTCTTGCATTTTCAATCCCTTTCAATTGGTATCAGAGCACAGGTTGTGCAGATTGGAAATCTGGGTTGAATTTTCGGAGAGATAGAAGATTTGAAAGTGGAAAAATTTACAGGCAAGAATTTCAGCCTGTGGAAAGTGCAGATGCGTTCTTTGTTGATCAAGCAAGAACTTGCAATCGCAATCAATGGAAAAACCAGCAAACCAGCTAGAATGTCAGATGAAGATTGGATTAAGATTGATGAAAAAGCAACGGCATCAATCTTCCTTTCGCTATCACAAAATGTCTTATTTAATGTCTTCAATGAAAAGACAACAAAAGCAGTTTGCGATAAACTTCAGAGCATGTACGAAATGGCATCGGCTGCAAATAAAATCTTCATTATGAAGAAACTCTACAAGCTGAAAATGAAGGAAGGGACTGCAATGTCAAATCATATAAATGATTTGAATACTTTATTGTGTCAAGCAACCTCGGTTGGAATGATTCAAGATGACGAAGCCAAAGCCATCATCTTGTTATGTTCTTTACCCGATAGTTGGGATGTCGTAGTTACAGCTGTTAGCACTTCTAATTCTTCAAAGAAGAAGCTGGTCTATGATGAAGTGGTTGCTACTTTACTCAGTGAAGATATGAGAAGAAGTAACAAAGACACCCCAACCGGTGATGCCCTTACCATGGTTAGCACCGAAAGAAGGGGAAGAAGCTAGCATAGAAGCAATAATAATAATAACAATTACAATCAAAGGAAATCAAGATCACCCAATCAATCAAAGTCAAGAGGAAGAAATGGAGAGTGTTGGTTTTGTGGCAAACCAGGCCACTCAAAATGAAATTATAGATTTTACAAGAAAGCACAAGAAAAAGTGAGGAATAGTGAAGCTAATACAACCTATGGAGCAAATGAAGCTTCTTTAGTTCTTTCTACAACTGACTCAAAATTAGATTCTTGGGTGATAGATTCTGGAGCCTCTTTCCATGCCACTTCATGTATGGATTATTTTCAAAATTATCAAGAAGGTGAATTGGGAGAAGTATTCTTGGGTGACAACAAGGCATGTAAAATCATTGGAAAAGGTGATGTTGTCTTGCATCTAGAAGGTGGATCCAAATTGTCACTCAAGGATGTTAGACATGTTCCTCAATTAAAGAGGAATTTAATTTCAGTCAGCCAACTATATATCCAAGGTTTTAAAATAAAACACACAGATACATGGAAAATAGTCAAAGGTTCATTGACTATTGCAAAAGGAGAAAAAATCGGTAGCCTCTACATTGTGAAACCAATCAATGAGGTGGGAGCTACTATGACAGTCATAGGCAACGATGTAGCACTTTGACATCAAAGATTAGGCCACATGAGCAAGAAAGGCCTAGAGGCACTACTCAAGAAGGATCAACTACCGGGTCTCCAATCAGCAAACTTAGAGTTTTGTGAACATTGTCTCTATGGCAAGCAAAAGTGGGTCAGCTTCTTGAAAGATGGGCATGAGATGAAGGCAAAACCATTGGAGCTTGTGCACTCTGATGTCTTTGGTCCTACTGAGGTAAGCTCTTTAGGAGGTGCTAAATATTTTGTTACTTTCCTTGATGATTGTACTAGGAAAGTTTGGATATATATGATGGCAAATAAATCAGAAGTTTTTTCTAAATTTAAAGTTTTCAAAGCCCTTGTTGAAAACCAAAGAGGCCACAAAATTAAATGCTTGAAAATGGATAATGGATAGTGAAAGTTGTCCCCTACACCCCTCAAGAAAATGGGGCAGCAGAAAGGCTTAATAGAACAATCCTTAAGAAAACACGTTGTATGCTTTCCAATGTAGGTTTGGGAAAAGAATTTTGGGCTGAAGCATGTAATACAGCGGTTTATTTGATCAATCAAAGTCCATCATCAAAGTTGAACTCCGATATTCCGGAAGAGGAATGGAAGGGAAGAAGAATTTCCTACTCTCATCTTAAAGTCTTTGGCTGTCAGGCTTTTGCACATGTCCCTAAGAAGAAGCGGAGCAAGCTGGATCCTAAATCATAGCCTTGCATATTCGTTGGATATGGGGAAGAACAATTTGGCTTCAGAATTTGGAGCTTAACTGATAAGAAAATTATCAGGAGCAGGGATGTAGTCTTTAATGAGAACTTATTTCCTCATTCAAAAGATGAAACTCCAAAAGAATACATTCCCCTATTTGACATGATGAATAATGGAAACCAGAATTCTCCCATCTACTCACATGTGAATCCTACAGCAAACTCTCTAATCTCTGTTCTACCCTCAATGCCTCATCAATCACAAAGGTCTTCATCTGAAAGCTTGATGAATGAAAATTCATACGGTGGAAATCAAACCTTCTCCCCACACGGTTTTGCCTCCACTGAAAGTTATTTGTCTCCATTCCTTGCTCATGGCATGGAGAATACAAATTGCAGGGATGATGACTCATCCCCTACTCTCAATCCCTTCTCTCACTGCAACCTACAGCTCCCTCACGGCTATCAACAACTTCACGGCAGAGAGGAAACATCTCATGGCAGGGTCAATCAAAGTCACGACAATGCTAGTTTCGGTAGGTTTGAAGAAAATACTAGTTACAGCAAAGTCTATCGAAGCCATGATAGGGGTGAAACCTATTTACCACACGGTGGTCCTCATGGCACACGTCCTCAGGATAATACACCTCATATCGGCTATATCAGAGATTCCACACATGGTAATACTCATGGTGACAGGCAAGGCAATATTCACGGTAATAACAAAGATAATACTCATGGTTATACCAGTCTTGGCAGACGGGACAGGGAGGCCATTCACAGTGGGAGTCTTGGAATCGACTGTAATATCAGTCATCATGGTAATACCACTCAATACAGTGGGAGTCTTGGAATTGACAACACCAGTCATCATGCATCACAATTTGCCCACGGTGATCGCAGAGTTAATACTCACCATGAACATAGACATTGCGATGGCATTACCGGTCATTAAGGTAATGAAAAAATTCATTACGATGGCACTAACAGTCATAAAACAATCATTGAAGATGATAATACCAGTCAATATGCAACTCACAGAAGGGAAAATATAAGTCACGGCATGGATCAACATAGTAACAGAGAACATAGAACAGAGACATTTGTAGAACAATCACAGAATTTGGGGACTAATAAGTATATTGAAAAAGAGAGGCAGGGAATTAAGCAAGGTAATAAACATTCAAGAACTACCACTTCTAGCTCTCCATTTGAGCTAGTTCAGGATCAGACAGAAGGTGTCGAATCTCAACTGAGAAGATCAACTAGACAGAAAAGAATGCCAGCTAAATACTCAGATTATGAGCTATTGTTCGTTGAAGAAGCAGAACCTACAATCCTGGTCTCATAATTTGTAGAACCATCAACATTTAAAGCTACTCTCAAAGACATCAATAGTGATAAATGACAAACAATGATGCATGAGGAAATGGACTCCTTACTCAAGAATCAAACCTGGGAATTGGTATCTCTTCGACCTGATAGAAGACCGCTTAGAAACAAGTGGGTATACCGGATAAAAGATGAAGATGAAGGCATAAAACACTTCAAGGCCAGACTGGTTGTAAAGGGGTTTGATCAAGAAAAGGGGATAGATTTTAATGAAATCTTCTCACCGGTTGTCAAAAGGACAACTATCCAAATAGTCTTGGGATTAGCAGCAGCATGGGATCTTGAGTTGGAACAACTTGATGTGAAGACCGCATTCCTACACAGTGATCTAGAAGAAGAGTTATACATGGAACAGCCTCAAGGATTTGTCAAGAAGGGACAAGAACACCTTTATTGCAAGCTAAATCAGAGTTTGTATGGCCTCAAACAAGCTCCAAGACAGTGGTACATAAAATTTGACAGCTTCATGGCTGAAAATAACTTCACAAGATGTGAATCAGACCCATGTGTCTATTTCAAGAGACCTCCTAATGGTGAATTCGTCATTCTCCTTCTTTATGTTGATGATATGTTAGTGGCTGGCACAAACAAAATAATAGTCAATGAGTTAAAGGAGAAATTGGCAAGAAAGTTTGACATGAAGGACTTAGGGGCAGCCAAGAAGATTCTTGGCATGACAATCACAAGAGACATGAAGAAGAAGGAAATTACATTATCCCAACAACAATATATTGACAAAGTGGTTAAGAGGTTTGGCATGGCTGATGCTAAAGTTGCTCCTCTTCCTCTTGCTGGTCACTTCCACTTAAGTTCTGAATTGTGTCCTAAAACACAAGAAGAAAAAGACTTCATGGAGAAAATTCTATATAAATCTGTAGTTGGAAGCATCATGTATGCAATGGTTTCTACTCACCCTGACATTTCTCATGCGGTGGGAGTTGTGAGTATATTCATGAGCAATCCCGAGCAAGCTCATTGGGAAGCTATTAAGTGGATACTAAGGTATCTAAAAGGAACTTTAGATTATGCATTATGCTTTGGAGGAAATCAGGTTCAGCTGCAAGGTTACACTGATTCTGATCATGCCAGAGATTTGGACAAACGAAGGTCTACCACTGGTTATACCTTCACATTTTCTAGAGCTGCCATCAGTTGGGCTTCAAGGTTGCAGCATTGCATTTCTCTTTCTTCAGCTGAGGCTAAATACTTATCTCTTTCTGAAGGTGCAAGGGAAATGATTTGGCTTCAGCGATTGTTTGGTGATTTGAAAGTGCATCAAAATGAGTATAGACTATTTTGTGATAGTCGCAACGCTATCTTCATGGCTCATAATCACTCTTCACAACGTCACTCTAAGTACGTTGATGCACATGCTCACTTTGTTTGTCATGCAGTTGAAGAAGGAAAGTTGGAAGTTGTCAAGATCGATACTAAGATCAACCCGGTAGATATATTCACCAAGGTTGTCACCAAAGAGAAGTTTGATTGTGCAAGGACTTCTCTTGGCCTTGTGAAGAAAAGATAAGTCAACACTTCAACAGGGTATTGGGTGATCAGTTGTAGCATGGTTGTCCTTCAGGTGGGAGTTTGTTGAGGAATGAAGGCCAATAGTCATAATGTTTTCTTATCTATTTTATTATGACTTTTCATTCTGAAGACTCTTCATATGTAATAATTTGGAGCTTATATATTTGTTGCTCCTACTCATTTGTCAATAACTTTTTGTGGATTAATACAATACTCTGCAGTCTAGACGTAGCCACAATTTGTGATGAACCAAGATAAATCTGGTGTTTGTGATTTGTCAATTAGATTAATTATTTGCTGTTTGTTTCTTGCATTTTCAATCCCTTTCAAATAGAAGTGGGAAGCCTTCCAGCGAGCTCGTTTGACAACAAATTGAGTTTCCTCAAATGCTTGCAACTGGAGAGGTTTTGGAGAGCGCTAAAATTATTCTCTTTGAGAATCAACACCGTGAGATTAGGAAGGCCGCAAATAGGAGAAGTCAAGTTTCTCAGAATATGAGGGAATATGAGCACCTGTGAGATCAACTTTGGCTACGGTGTTGAATGTATCGCAAGAGATTCCATTCCAAGCACATGGACTTTTGTCAGATTTATTCCAGTCACTAAATAATTTAGCAGTATACATATAAGTCCAAATTTCCACTTTTATTTTAAGCAGAAGTATGTCATCTTGCGAGAGGGAAGTGCAGGGGAGAAGCAAATGTGAAAAAGTAAGAATGATGGAAAAGAAAGCTAGACTGAGCCTCGACATCCTTGCTAACTGGCTGGGCAAAATAAAATACTCTTGTTCACATTTAAGGCTTCTAATTTTCTTGGTAAAAAAGGATTGCCTGAATGACGGGCCACAATTATAATAACGTTTCCCATTATGACTGGAATTCATGGAATTATGAGTAATATGAACTTCTTGGTCAGATGACGTGAAAGACCGACTAAAACTCGCTAAGATATGCATTTTAGTTTGCGTAGTTAAAAACACCATGTACAGGTAGGTTATCTCATCAAAAAGAAACTATTCAAAGACCGACTACAATACAATTCAGTGTGACGTCATAACGACCTTAATGTTTTGGAATAAATGATTAACATAAAGATTTGCTCGCTTATTAAAAAAGAAAATTTTTATTTCTTGTTCTAATATTTTAAATTCTTTTTTTATATTTTATAGATGTAAAATTAAAATATTAAAATATTATCAAATTATGTAGATAAAAATATTTTTCTAAATAAATATATTTAAAAGTTTTTAAATTATTTTTTTAATGTTTTTTCCTTCATAATTTTAAAATTCTAAATTTTATAGGGGAGAGGAACTACTAGTTGTGTGGGGTCCAATAGTCGATCCAAGAAATTTGATTTACTTGACTGGTACCTGTCAGAGTAATTATCAAATTCAATCATAACATATGTTTGTGGATGTGGTGGGACACATCTAGGTATGTATATGACATTTCAGATGTATCTCAAAGACTCATTCATAAGACCTACTTATATGCATCTTTAGATTGTAACATGACTCTTACATGACCCTTGCACCCTTCAAAATTAATAATTCAACATTTGATTCATTATTTTGACCCTCATGTTGGATTAGTACTACCTTCTTTTCTTGCAATGCTACAACTTATCAGTTTTCTTAATAAATATATATTTTTTCAAAGATTAAAATATACTCAACAAAAAAGCAGAGAAATATTTTTTACTTTCTAAATTTAAATTTTATTTTATCACATTATCTTTATATGCGCCAGCAACTGGTATATTTAGTGCAGCTCATTCCATTCTTTATCGCTGACAAGTTGATGTTGATTATGGATGGCAGTGAAGGTTTATGTGTATGCCATGGGCATAAGGATGGATATGAGGATTCTGTCGGCTGGATATCCAGTTTTGACATATCCATGTAAATAAAATATTAAATTATTGTTATGTAATTTACATTTGCTATAATTACAAGACCTAGAACTATCATGATTTTCACATATATATCATAATGCAGAAATTAAATAATCATGATTACATTACTTACCTGGATCCATTAGTGCAGAAATATGGAAGTGGTTTGTGCAGCAAACTTTAATTACTTCCAGATACTTGGATGAAATAAAAATAGAATTACTTTCGATGCTTGAATGAGATGAAAAATGGTTTCTCTCTCTTACCCCTTTACGGATAAATTCTTTTCAGACTTAATATGATGGTATTCTGAAAGATCATTTATAGGTGGAGAGAGGACCGGTTTTCCCAAAATGGTTATACTCCACTTGTCCATCAAAGCAGGAGTCTTGAAAACTACTCTTCTAATTAATCAATAAAATATACAAAAGATATGAAATACCTTTTATAAAACTGTAACTGCCTATCACGTGTGCCTCTTCATGTGGGCCATTAAAAGTAATTAAAAAATTAATCTTATATTCTCCCACTTGGCACATATGATAACTTAATGTTAGAGTTTGATAAGGTAATCATTAGGTGTGCTATAAATCATATCCATCTTAACTTTCAATTGATCATCATAATACTATAATTAAACAACCCACTAATGTGAGTCATGGCAGTTCCATGTTAATAAAGCAACATAGTCCCTTCCATGTACCAAAACACTAGTAACCTATTTAATTTAGTTTATAAATAAGAAGTCTATTCATAAGGTCCAACAACAATGTCTCTTGTTAGAGAAGAGACTATTCCTATCATCATACACTCATTTTCATACATGTATGTACTCATTTGAGAAACATGAATTATAAATTAGAAACACCTTTATAAAGATCTCAAAGTGGAAAGAACATAATGCAATCCATTACATAAGAGTAACATCTATTATGTGCTACGTTCAATACCCATTCTATTGGCATGTTCCTTAAATATTTTTGGTGGTAATCCTTTTTTCAATGGATCTGCAACCATAAGAAGTGTGCTTCTATGTTCAATTGACACACGTTGTTTCTGAACTTCATCCTTAACAACAAAATATTTCAATTCCATGTATTTTGCACCATTAGAATACTTGTCATTCTTAGAGAAAAATACAGTTGTGGAGTTATCACAATAAATTCTCAGCGGCTTGGCAATATAGTCGACAACCCCAAGTCCCGAGATAAAATTCTGCAACCACAGTCCATGAAACATGGCTTCAAAGCATGCCACAAATTCAGCTTCCATAGTGGATGAAGCAGTGATAGTTTGCTTCATACTTTTCCATGATATTGCTACTCCAGCTAATAGGAACAAATAACCAAAAGTGGACTTTCTGCTATCAACACATCAGGCAAAATTTGAGTTTGAGTAGCCAATCACCTCTAAATTATTAGTCCTCCTAAATGTGAGCATGTAATCCTTTGTTCCCTGCAAGTACCTCGTCACTTTCTTTGTAGCCTTCCAGTGATCCAATCCTAATTTGATATCTTCCCAAAATGCCAACTGCAAAACTGATGTTTGGCCTGGTGCAAGTCTATGCATACATTAGACTTCCTATGACAGAAGTATAAGGAATCCCTTCCATCTGTTTTCATTCCCATTCATTCTATGGCCATTGCATAAGGCTGAATTTATTCCCTTTTTGAATAGGAGCAACACCAACTGAACATTTTTCCATTTCGAATCTCTCTAGAACATTTTCAATATAGGCCTTCTTAGACAATCCTAATAATCCACGTGATCGATCCTGGAATATTTAAATTCCTATCACATAAGATGCCTCACCCATATCTTTCATTTAAAAATTCATAGAGAGAAACTTCTTGGTTTCGTGCAATAAACCAAAATCACTAGTGGCAAGCAATATATCATCAACATACAAAATCAGAAATATAAACTTACTCCCACTAACCTTGAGATATATACACTGATCAACAATGTTTTCCTTAAATACAAAGAAATTAATAGTATTATGGAACTTAAGATACCATTGTTGGGAAGATTGGTTAAGTCCATATATCGATTTCTTAAGTTTGCAAGACAAGTGTTCTTTTCCTTTAATGGAGAAACGTTTAGGTTGATCCATATAGACTTCTTCCTCTAAACTCCCATTCAAAAATGTAGTTTTCACATCCATTTGGTGTAACTCCAAATCATAATGAGCCACCAATGCCATGATGATTCTAAGTGAGTCTTTCTTGGATATAGGAGAGAAAGTCTCTTTATAGTCTATGCCTCCTTTTTGAGTGAAACCTTTGGCCACAAGTCTGGCTTTATGTCATTCAATATTGCCCTTAGAGTCGTGTTTGGTCTTAAAGACCCATTTGCAACCAACTTTCTTGTATCCTTTGAGAAATTCAACAAGATCCCAGACTTCATTTTGATCCATTGAATTCAATTCATCATTCATGGCAGCAATCCATTTATCAGAATCACTACTTTCTATGGCTTGTGAAAATGAAACCGAATCCTTACATGTCCTAGATTCTTGTAGATAAACCACATAATCATCATAAATAGCAGACCTCCTTTCCCTTTGAGATCTTCTTAATGCTACTGCTGGTGGTTCTTCTACTATTGGTTCGTGGATGACAATCTCATTATAGAGTGGTGGTTCAATAATTTGTTGTTCAATATTGTCAGGTTGTTCAACAAAAATGGGAATAAAAATTTCCTTTGAAGTCATAGGTACTGGGGCTTGTACCCTAACTTCTTGGATAACCACACTTTGTGATTTGTCACTCCCACTAACTTCACCACTTTCAATAAATTTTCCATTACTGGTCTCTACAATTTTCATACTGCGATCAGGATAGTAAAACCTATACCCTTTGGATTTTTCAGAGTAACCAATAAAGTATCCATTGACTGTTCCAAAATCTAGTTTCTTTTCATGTGGATTATACACTCTAACCTCCATTGGACAACCCAAACATCCAGGTGTCTTAAACTCAGTTTCCTTCCTATCCACAGTTCGAAAGGGGTCTTTGGAACTGACTTACTAGGAACCTGATTAAATAAGTATACAACGGTCCTAAGAATGTGCATCCACAATGACATGGGTAATTTATAATTAATTAACATACTCCTAACCATATCCATTAAGGTACGATTACACCTTTCAGCTACACCATTCTATTGTGGCATTCCAGGCATAGTATACTGTGCATATATGCCATGTTTTCCAAGGAGTTTAGCAAATGGACCAGGGCACTGCCCTGTTTCATCATAATTTCCATATTATTCACCACCTCTATCAGATCATATTATTTTCACCTTCTTGTCTAATTGTCTTTCAACCTCATTAATGTACATCTCAAGGGCATCCATCAATTGATATTTTTCATGCAGCAAATAGACATAACTATAACATGAGAAATCATCTATAAAGGTGATAAAATACTTTTTTCCACCAAAAGATGGATTATGAAAAGGCCCACAAATGTCTGTATGAATAATCTCAAGAAGCTTTGTACTTCTTGTGGCACCTTTCTTGGTGTGTTTGGTTTGTTTTCCCTTAATACAATCCACACATACCCCAAAATCATAAAAATCTAGGTTCAAGAGAATCCCATCTTTTACTAATCTTAGTAACCGTTCTCTGGAAATATGTCCGAACCTTTTATGATACAAGTATGAGGAATTTTCATTTGTGAGACTACATTTAGTACCATTATTATGATGTAGGATAAGAATAGTTTTAGCAAATTGATTATCAAGTTTTAATTTGTACAAACCATCACAAAGAATACCCGAACCAACAAAAGAAGTATTCTTAAACAAACTGAAATTTTTATTCCCAAATTTAAAAGAGTAACCATCAACATCAAGTTTAGACAAGGAAATTAAATTCTTGGAAATAGAAGGAACATAAAGAGTCCGAAATAGATCCAAATGATGACCAGAATCTAGAAATAAATGATAAGTCCCAATAGCTTCAACTAGAGCTTTAACCCTATTTCCCATGAACATAAATTTTTTATTTGGATTTATGGTCTGGGTTGTAAGGAATCCCTGCATCATAGTTGAAACATGAGTAGTAGCCCCAAAGTCAATCCACCAAGTATTAGAAGGAACTTCAGTTAGGTTTGATTCGAAACAAACAAAAATAAAATTCATACCTTTCTTTTCGAACCATTCCTTATGTTTTTGATAGTCTTTCTGATAGTGTCCTGACTTTTTATAGAAGTGACACTTATCAATGTTATTTTCCTTCTTATAAGCTGTAGAACCATGATTAAGCTCATACACCAGAGATTGTACTTTCTTCATGCCCTTTCTAGGCATTTTCCCCTTCCTTTCAGCTCCTTGAGTTGTGAGATGAGCTAAATGATGTCCATGTTGCTTAAGTCTTGCCTCTTCTTGACTGAGCATACTAGCCAACTCATTCACATTCCACTTATCCTTAATAGTGTTATAGTGAATTTGAAATGGCCCATACTAAGGAGGCAAGGAGTTCAAAATAAACTGCATGAGAAAGAACTCATCCACCTTCATCTCAAGATTCTTTAATTGAGCAGCCAAATTTGTCATTTCAAGGACATGCTCATGTATTCCATGTGTACCATCAAAATTCATGGTGGTAAGCATAGCCATTAGCGTTCCAGCAAGGGACTTGTCAGCTGTTCAAAAATGCTCTCCCACAGATTTCAGAAATTCTTTAGTATTGTCAGTTTCAAGAAGAGTTAACTTGATGTTGTTTGCTACAGTCATCTGCATAAACTTAAGGCTCAATCTCTTTCATCTTTCCCATGCTTGGAATATAGTCTTTTCTTTCATACTACTTTTATCAGTAATAGTAGCCGATTTCTCATTTTTAAGAGCTGTATCAAGATCCAGAACACCAAGGTGAAACTGAACCCGTTCTTTCCAATCTGAGAAATTCATTCCATTCAAGATCAGAATAGAAGAGGCATGTGAATGTAGCAAAACAAGAACTAACACTGCAACCATAAATTCATGTTCACAACATTAATATTAAGAGTTATAAGTAAATAACTAATATAAAAACACATGGTTCAATAATAAATAGTATTACCGTGATCTACCTTTGGGCTAATCTTATGGTAAACTATTAACAATTAGGGTGATTCCCTTTCACCTAATAGGACTAATTGATAAAATATTCATAACTAAGTAAGTGCATTACCTTTGGGTATCCGTAATTACCTTTAATCATGAATATTCACCAACCATCCTATTCCAATTAATTAATCTCTAAAAATGAAATGGTGCACCTTTGGGCTAGCCTAATATTGTAGTGATTAAATAATTACAATTTGAAAAGTCATTATTTATTTTTAACACTGGGAAAAGAAAAATATTAAACTTCAATAATTTAACTTGATATCTACATATCATTCTAGTTGGACCACTTTGGTGGTTACCGAGCCATATCATAATATAGACCTCAAATTAATATAATGACTTTGCATATACATTAAATCAATAAATAAAATTAATCAATACAAAAAAATTATTATGCGGCAACCATATATTATACTAGATCATGGTTTTGTGTTTATAGCACACAAAATAAATTTGATCTGATAAAATAGATAAAACATTATTAAACATAATGGAAAATAAATTTGATCTGGTAAAACAGATAAAACATGATTAAACATAATGGAAAAACATGAAAGTTCTTAACTTGGCTCTGATACCACATGTAAATAAAATATTAAATTATTGTTATGTAATTTAAATCTGCTATAATTACAAGACCTAGAACTATCATGATTTTCACATATATATCATAATGCGAAAATTAAATAATCATGAATACATTACTTACCTGAATCCATTAGTGTATAAATTTGGAAGTGGTTTGTGCAACAAACTTTAATTACTTCCAGATACTTGGATGAAATAAAAAAATAATTACTTATGATGCTTGAATGAGATGAAAAATGGTTTATCTCTCTTACCCCTTTATGCATAAATTCTTTTCAGACTTAATATGATGGTATTCTGAAAGATCATTTATAGGTGGAGAGAGGACCGGTTTTTCCAAAATGATTATACTTCACTTGTCCATCAAAGTAGGAGTCTTGAAAACTACTCTTCTAATTAATCAATAAAATATACAAAAGATATGAAATACATTTTATAAAACTGTAACTGCCTATCATGTGTACCGAGTCTTCATGTGGGCCATTAAAAGTAATTAAAAAATTAATCTTACAATCCAACCTCTCCAGCTACATCAAACTGCTAAAGAAATCTAGGATTCTATCTAGATGATTACTCATTATATTTGTACGCCAATAGGTTGGAGAGGATTATTGCCAATCATGAACCTCACGAGATACTTTATATAGCATAACTCAAGTAGCCAGAAATAAAACCACTAGCGAGATCAATTTCGGTAACTGTGTTCAATGTATCACAAGAGATTCCACTCCATGCACATGGAGTTTGGTAAGATTCTTTCCAGCTGCTCAAAGTAGCCCCCCAATCTTCCTTTCTTACATTGTCCTGCAAATTGAAAAGGTGAGAATGCAGGAAAAAAGAGCTAGAGCGGGGCTATACATTACTACTTTTATATTATCTTGTTCAAAACTATTTGCCTAATTTTCTTGGTCAAAGATAGAGGGAAGTCAAAATCATGACAAGAATCTATACTGTAATGAGCAATACGAGCTACTTGGTCAGATAACATGAAAGATTGACTAAAAATCGATTTGGCACATCTCATAATTAATGGCAATGTCATCTATGAATGCCAAACGACTCTACATCGTAATGATCTTATCTTGACAATATTTCAAATTAGGGTGAGGTGAACATAATAAGTCATCAAACTATTTGGGTGGGTGAAAACACAAAGTATAGGTTACTTGGTAAAAAAGAAACCATTCTAAGATCGACTACAATTCACTGTAACATCATGACAGCTTGAACGCATTGGAATTGTTGTGATTAATTCCATCTTCAATCTTCAGTTCACCATGCATAGATTTTGGTTACCTCTTGTTGTTAGGTTTGATCTGGCCTTTACTGCCCCAAACTAAGGTTATTAAACTCATTTTTCTATGCCCAAACTTAGGTTTCTGATCCACCACTCTAACTATTAGTTGATTGTCAATCAATTGCTAAAGTATCAGTCAATTCCTATGTTTATTGTTGTGTGAGCACAAATGATCTTGTTTCTAAGATTTGTGACAATGGTAATTGATAATCAATTCCAGCAGTGAACAAAATAATGAATAGAAGTTTCTTTTTGTAATGCTTTTTTATTTTTTATTGCTCTGTAATTTCTCTGTATAATCTGCCTAGATTTGTTTGTTTTTCCTTCTAGTTGATCTATACAACTATAACTGCAAATCTCACATGGTTCAGAGCGTAGATGCTAGGAAGGAGAGTATTTTTTTTGCAGGTACAAAATATCAGAGCCTAAAGAATGGAGTTTACAACTTCTTTTATTCTCACACCATACAACTACTTTGATTGGAAGCCATATATTTGTCTTCAGCTCAGAAGTAGAGGCCTCTATAGGATAGTTATGAATACGGAGGTTGAACCCAATTCAACAGTTGAAAAGTCTAAATACTTTGACCGCATGGATGAAGCCTTTGGTCTGCTGTGCTTATCCATCTCTCATGAATTGTTGTTTCATGTTGAGGTGCACACAACTCTGAAGCAAGTTTGGGATGCATTGGAGACACTCTTTAGAAAGCAATATGAGATGTGGGGTCATATCCTTGAAAATGAACTCAACTTATTAGATCCAAGGAGATTTGATAATATTAAAGATTTCTTCACAAAATTCAAGGCCTTATTGCTTCAGCTAAAAGGATGTGGTATTGACAAATCCAAGGAAGAAAGAAAATTAATCCTTTCTATTCCATCAAAATTGGGTCCAAAATATGGAGTATTTGTCTCTACTTTCCACATAGTTAGGCTTACAATAGGAGCAACTTGGAAGATGCCCACATTGGCTACATTCATTGAGTCTCTAATAAATGAACAAGATAAGCTTATAAAGATGGGTACATTGAAGAATTCCTAGCCTCATGCACTTGTTGTGCATGAAAGTGGGAAGTACAATTCCAAATCCAACCAGCAATTCAAAGGAAAATAGAAGAAGGATTCAGATCCAAGAAAGGAAGGAAACCTCAAACCTCTAGGTGGATCTATAGGCTCAAAATAAAATGACAAAAAGGGCAAATAAAAGCGCACCTATTGCGATCGCGGGTTCCCCCTAGAAGCATTATGCATGAAGAAGACCATTGATATCATGGCTCAGACTCTTCAACAACATAATCTTGGTAACCTTATCCCAAAGAATGCCAAGAAGCAACAGGAAGAGAAAGCACCTGAAAATACAAACCATGGTCATGCATTAGTTTCTATTAATTCTTCTTCAGATGCATTGATCATAGACTCTTGAGCCTCGCACCACATGGCATCCACAAAAGATTCTCTTTCTTCTTTGAAACCATATTTTGGTTCTTCTATTCTCATGGTAGATGGATCTCCTGTAGAGGCAACTGGAATAGGGAGAGTAGAACTTTCAACTGGAAGTTTTGAGAATGTCTTACATATTCCAAAGCTTTTTGTTAATCTCCTTTCTATGTATGAAATGACACATACTGGAACCGGTAGGAGAGTTGAATTCATACCAAATTTAATGAACATCTATGACATGCAAGACAACTCCAAAATTGCTATTGGTAAGGTGAATCATCAATCTCATTTGTACACTTTCTTTGACTTTGTTGCCAAATCAGATTCTACTTTACTACTAACACATGCAAATGATGAAAGTAGAATTTGGCACGAAATATTTGGACATCTAAATTTTAGATACATGCAGCAACTTAGCAAATAGGGGATGGTGCAAGGCTTGCCTACCATAGAATTTTCTGATGGAGTTTGTGAAGGGTGTTCTCTTGGAAAGCATCTGTAAGAAAAGTTTCCAAAAGGGATTACATGGAGAGCCTCTTCTCCTCTAGAGATTTTTCATAGTGATCTAATGGGCCCATTTCTTGAACCTTCTATGAGCCAAGCTGGATATGTCCTAACATTCATTGATGATTACACAACATTCTGAGAAAATGATCAAGATCCTCTGCACAGATAATGGCAGGGGAGTATGTTAACAATGATGTCCAACATCCTTGTGATGAAGTAGGAATACAGTTGCAGAACATAGTTCCTTACACTCTATAACAGAATGGGGTAGTTGAGAGGAAGAACTGATCTTTGAAAGAGATGGTTAGTTGCATGTTCCATGCTAGATCCCTTCCCTCTAAATTGTGGGCTGAAGAAATCAATTGTGCTTCATACATACAAAATAGATCTCCTCATAAATCTATTACAAGAAAAACTCCTTTTGAAGCATGGAGTGGCATACAACTAGAAGTTACACATTTTCATATTTTTGGATCGCGTGAGTGGGCTCACATTCCTATAGAAAAGAGGATGGCTATAGAGCCTCAAAGAAAATAATGCATCTTCATTGGATATCCAGATGGTACAAAGGGCTACAGATTGCTTGATCTTTCTATAGAAATTTTCTTCATTAAGAGGAGTGTCTATTTTGATGAAAGTGCCATGCATACATCTTCAGATGATACATGCAATCATTCTAATCTAATTTTAGATTCCTCAAAATTGGAATCAAATGAACACATGCATCCCTATGCATATGAAGATCCAGAACCAATTCCAACATGGGCTTCTAGTGATGCTTGAGTATCTCCAGTGAGAAATCAAAGAACAAGGAGCTTGGCTGATATATATGCTGCCCCTCATAAATTTTCAGCTACCGATCCAATGAAGCCAATGAATGCTTATGTGATTAAAGGATCACATCCTGAAAATTATGTAGAAGCCATAGGAAATCATCATTGGGAAGAAGCTATGGATGAGGAGTATGATTCTCTAATTGCAAATAAAACTTGGGACTTAGTTTCACTTCCATCTAATCGCAAGCTTGCAAGGTGTAAATGGATCTACAGAACAAAGAGATCAACAGATGGTCAAGTGAGTAGATACAAAGAAAGGTTGGTAGCCAAAGGTTTTTAGCAAACTCATGGCATTGATTATGATGAGACTTTTTCTCTTGTGGAAAAAATGGACTCCATTCATTTGGCTCTTTGCATTGCAACAACAAGAAAATGTTAGATTCATCACATGGATGTGAAGAATGCATTTCTTCATGGTGATCTTGAGGAGGAGATCTACATGGAGCAGCCACATGGGTATGTACATGATTCCTCATTGGTATGCAAGCTCAAGAAGTCACTTTATGGCCTCAAGCAAGAACCTAGAGCTTGGTATGCTAAAATGGATTCTTATCTTTTGTCTCAAAATTTCATAAGATGCAAATCTGATCCAAATGTTTATATGATGAGAACATCTGACTCTTTTATGCTCATAGGCCTCTATGTACATGATTTTATAATAACAGGTGATTCAACCATAGCCATTGCTGTAACCAAAAAAACTTTGCATGATAGATTTGCTATGACAGGCATGGGTCTCCTCAACTTTTTTCTTGGTCTTGAAATCAACCAAAATGAATCAAGTGTCAAATTTTCTCAATCCAAGTATGCAAGAGATCTTTTGGTTTGATTTCACATGAGTGATTGTAAGCCAGAAACCACACCTTTCCTACCAGGATTCAAGCTTGACGATGGAAATGATACACCATTGGTTGATTGCACACTCTACCATCAACTTGTGGGGAGTCTTCTCTATCTCACTCACTCTCATCTAGATCTATCATATGCAGTGGGTTTTGTTTCTAGATACATGTAGGAGCCTGATGAGCTACATTGGAAAGCTACCAAGTGTATACTTCGCTATGTTCAGGGAACCATTAACTATGGGATTCATTATTCAGTTGGATGTACATTGGATCTCATTGGCTATACTGATTCTGATTGGGCTAGTGATAGCATTGATCGCAAATCCACTTTAGGATATGTTCTTAGTTGGGGATCTGGTCAAATCTGTTGGTCAGGTAAGAAGCAATCTTCCATTGCTTTATCATCTACAGAGGCTAAATATAGAGGTGTAGTCAATATTACCATTCAGGCTATTTGGTTGTAGAACTTCTTGACTGAGCTTGGTATTTCTTTTCATCATCCAACTCTCATTTGGTGTGACAATTAGAGTACACTGGCAGTTTGTAGAGATCCAATACAGTGACAATAGACTAAACACATCAAGATACACATGCAATACATTTGAGATTTGATTCATGATGGCATCATAGATTTGAAGCATTGTCCCATATCTCACCAGATTGTTGACATCTTCACGAAGACATTCACCGAGCAGAAGTTTCACTTTCTTCAAGATCTTCTTGGGGTGAAAGGAACTGTAACACAGAGTTTTCTTAATTTGTTAGCATCTTTTTTTTGAGAAGGGGTTTTCTTCCCACTGGGTTTTCCCTCTTTCCTCTTTCTCTTCCTAGGCTTTCTTTTATCTGTAGTTAGAATTAAAGGGGGGTGTTGTGATTAATTCCATCTTTAATCTTCAGTTCACCATGTGTAGATTTTCGTTACCTCTTGTTGTTAGGTTTGATTTGGCCTTTACTACCCCAAACTGAGGTTATTAAACTCATTTTTCTATGCCCAAACTTAGGTTTCTGATCCACCACTCTAACTATTAGTTGAATGTCAATTAGTTGTTAAACTATTAGTCAATTCCTAAGTTTATTGATGCGTAAGTGTTATCATATTTTTACTCATTCCTAGATTAGAGACCTAATTACTAGATGATGCTACAGTACCCTAGTTTGTGTTATTAGGTGATCTTATTTAGGTTTTTGTTCATTTCATTCTGGAGATTGCATGAAAGAGAAAGGAAATAAACTTCTACATCTAAAGATATCACATGCATGTATCAGTGATATGTATGCTGTACAAAAGGGAAAAGAATTGGAAGGAAAAAGAATCTTTCTGAGCTCACACAGGTCGTGAGCATAGTCATTACCAAAATTGAATGATTGAGTATAGATATACATAAAGAAATTAATTAAATACAAGGGTTCCAGACATTTCTTGGTAGTGGTGTCTGAATCTAGTCCTGTCTAGAGAGCTCCTGAGATCTAGAACCTACACGAAGAGAAGAGGGGATATGGGTTAGATCCAATGGATCTATGTAATGGCTAGTATCAGAACATTTATAGAATGCATATATACACTCAGCCATGCACCTTTGACAAAGGTTGTGCTCAAGGCATGTGTATCAAGGCTCCAAAGAAGAAAAGAGGCACCATGTTTTCACTGACATGTTTGTTTCATGTACAGATACAGGGGGAGCTAATCAAACAATAAATCCAATGAATGACCCAGGCCCTTGATGCAGATCATTACAAAAAAACCTCAAGTTTTCTGTCAAGTGATCGTATCAAGGGCCAAGAGTGCACATCGTGCAAAAGAAAAGAACATCTAGATGAAGCAGCATCAATGAGGATCAATGAAGCATGGTCAAACATTAGCAAAGGAGAGCTTCCAAGGTGCATCAAATCAATATCAAAGCAGAGAAATAGATACTCAAATTTGCATAGTATCTTCTTTACTATGGCATGAAATATATTCAAAACAGAGCATACAACAGGATGGAAAACCATCATAAGGAATGATAAAGGAGTAATGACATCTTAATGAGCACCATATCAATGTACAAATTAAGGTTTCAAATCAAGCACAAAGGCTATGAAACCAACAAGTACAGGCCCATGGTTTCCTATTGCACATCAGCAAGTGAAATAGCATCTCTGATGTTAATGAAACATTGGTTATTAAGCAATGTTTCAATCAACAATCTAAATGGCTCATGATCCTCCAAATGAACATACAGTATCCGAGCAGGAGAAATAGCAATATAATTTGAAGGAAGGACAACAATGACCAAGTTCATCAACAAAGCCTTAAAAATAATGCAACCATTATAATAGAGTCCAACATAAGGCCATAAAGTGGAGCAAGGAACTTAAATGGGTGAGGAAGTTTGTATAGTGAAGCCACCGGATATCCCAATCAACCAAGTGAATATGGTAGTGGGCATGAATACCAAATAAGAAGAAAAGACTATCAATGTTGTAGCATGAACGAGACAGGTGTGGTGAACCAAGATCAACAGGGACATGTCATAGTATCCCAAACAAAAATACTTGATACATTTCAGCACATCTTATATATGCAGGGCTCTTTTCATACAAAGGATAAAAAAAATCTGCACAGTATCACCTTTACTTTGGCATGTGATTTGTTATAGAAAGCATATTCAAAATGATGGTGTAATGCCATGGTTCACTAGCTTGACCTGACAGCAATGGGGATGCACATCTCACAAATTGCAAGTCCTCAATGCATTCATAATGTCTCATAATGATCCCGGGCATTGACCGGAGTAAGCTACAATGAAATAAAAACATTGATCTAAACAGAGCATCGCAAGCATGGATACATTCTAAGCATGGCCGATGATGTAAAGATAGTGGAGGTCATCACCAAGCAATCAAAATTATGCTATGGGCATCAAATGGTATGCTGTCATATAAAATATTGAAGCACCTCAAATTAACATGGCATGTGCACCACCGAATGCAAAGAGATTCAGGACAAGGGATAGGGTATGGGCCAAGGATATATGCTAGTCAAAGCAATGAGTTACCAGGTTTGATGCTCAAGATCAAATGCATGGGTCACTAAGTATTACAACAACCAACACCCCAATTATAGATTGACATCTTATAAACACAAACACAACCATGATCACAGCTCGAGGTCAGGATGCCGTGAACAATCAAACATAACATTGTTACCCTGTACCAAGTTCACGATGGCCTAAATGCTTCACGGGCCATACCAAAATAAGAACACAAGATGGGTAAAAGTACAAAGCTGTGTCACACTTTTATAAAGGAAAAGGTCAACAACACACAAATTTTTTAACTTTAACGACATAAAAATCACAGTTATGTTTAAAATTTGGAGATGATGTAAACTAATGAAATGTGTAAAAGTGGATGAAGTTTATACCTATAATTTTTTTAATTTTTTTTGAACAAGAATTCACATAGTTTTTAAATTTTTTAAGTCCATTTTTTACTTGCTGAAAAATGCTGAAAAATGAGGGTCTTGTTCGCAACAAAAAAGTATATGCAAATAATCTTTTTTTCCTTTGATTTCAAAATATGTCATAGATAAAATGTATAGCTAGTGCAGAAAAGAAGAAAAATTAGTTTTCAATGTATATTTTCTCTAATATAACTACTCAAAGTCGAACATACCTGAAATCGATAGTTTTCATCTCGCGTCAAATTTCCTCTATCAAATCTACACCATTTAGAAAATAAATTACACACTCTTGAGGATAACTCTCTCCTCTAGTGTTAAATATAAATCTTCAATTTTTTTTATAAGCTTTACTATTTTTTTCTATTTTTGAAGCATCCTTTTCTCGAATGTTAAAATACCTACTTGCAGTATTTTGAAATTATAATATATTAGATCTAATTAAAATACTATAAAAATTATATAATGATAATCTTGACTCTGTG
The DNA here is from genome assembly GCA_027943335.1 of Chamaecyparis obtusa. Taxonomy (NCBI): domain Eukaryota; kingdom Viridiplantae; phylum Streptophyta; class Pinopsida; order Cupressales; family Cupressaceae; genus Chamaecyparis; species Chamaecyparis obtusa. Next base: position 67,166 of record BSBK01010446.1, read on the forward strand.
CTCTAGAAAAGGGTATTTTTATATTTGTAAAAAATTATCATTAAAAAGAGTAAGAGTTATTGAAACATCATTTTTCTGAAATAATTTTATTTCTTTAGTAATTGTTATAAAACATGCATTTAATAGATATTTCCAATTGGAAAAGGTGAAGAACTTATCTAACTTAGCTAGAATGAATCTAGCTAGACCATATGTTTGACAAAAAATAATTTTAGTTAGAAATACTCAAATTCAGCTATGCTGATATGTTGTCCTGAAATGTGACATAGCTTTGTGCTTTTACCCAAATATAATAGTGAGCTCTAATAGATAATGTAAAGCCTTCGATGGCCACAGTTCTCAACATAAAGAAATGAATATTGTGATATAAGGCCAACAACGAGAATGCTATTGAGTCTAGCTCACAACTATTCATAAACAGTAAATGGTGTAGGATCCCGCCTTCGCAAACTGGCATCATTTCATAAACCAATGTATAGTAGGGCATAATGGCATAAGTTGGATGTATGCACATGTCACAGGATTAGATGAAACACCTAAAACATGCTTCTGATAGCAGGGCAGAGGACCTTATGAAAGACATGAATATCAACAGCACCATTTTTTTTAACAAGATGCATCAAATGTAAATAGGTTAAACCCCCTCCCATTCATAAACATAACAGGTCGTAGACAACCAATATAGCATCAAATGCAAAGCATGATGTCATGATACCAAAATGGTAGGCTTGTACCCTAGTTTGACACATAACAACCCGCGGGCTAGAATGGTAAAATGGTGAACAATGCATTGCCCCTGAGGGCCGCACACAACATGAAAATAGTTAGTGCATTGCCATTGATATGTCGAATGCACAGTGCTTCCAATACAGATGTAAGTCTATGCTATAAAACCAAAATGTAGGGAAATTCAATATACAGTGCCATCGATGACGTGCCCTAGCTCGAAGAAAAGAAAATGAAATAATTGGAAATTATCACAGTGAATTCATACTGTGAATGCCATATTCATGAGGTCAAATATGCACTCATAAGAATGTAGTACCAATACATGATCAAACACAATGAAGGAAAGCGTTATCACAGTACCCTCGAAAGTAGAGATGTACAAACATCATAAGTACAGAGACAAAACAATATCCTTCAAAGTGTGCCCTCGAATATAGAGAGAGATGAAACAAGAAAATGCTAGTGTTCCGAGATCAAGTACAAAAATGTAGAAATGATATACATAGTGCCCTCATAGATGTAGAGAATGTAAAAATGTAATGCCAGTACCCTAAAAAATGTGAGAACATTTTGCAGAGTATGATGAATCAAAATAGCATAAAGATTTAACAAGATGAAACCTACCTTGATAGCATAATGCCAAGTGCTACTATTTTGAAACCCAAGTTCAGTGGACTACCAGTAAAGGGGGAATCTTTCTAGGTGCCAAGATTGGAAAGTCCACATTACCAAGGTTTTCTTCTGCAAGACAACAAGCCCAAATTCAGCCAATGTAAGCAACACCAGTAATTCAAGTTCTCCTTAATCCCCCAATGGCTAGACAACATCCTTTCTTAGCCTTCAATCAAGGTAGCCCCTTGAATTTGCAGCAGTATGATGACATACCCATGTCAGCCCTCAAGAGTTTTCCTATGTTCACAGGAGAGGATCAGACCTCCACTATTGAGCATATAAGAGATGTAGCATCGCTCTGTGCCCTCCATAATATAACCCAAAATAATGTGGTCATGTGATTATTGGCAGCTTCCTTCAAGGTTAAAGCTTTACAATGGTTTAGAGGCTTAGCAGTTGGTTCTATAGCTGATTGGGATGGGTTGGGTCAAGCCTTAACCAACCAATTCAAAGATAAATTAGACCACCTCTCATTAGTTGAGCATTTGACTATTATTAAAAGGTCACCCCAAGAATACATGATGGATTTTAATTTCAAATTTCAGAGGACATGGAATAGAATACCAGCCACAATTAGGCCTTCAAGCCAACATGCTTTCCTATACTACCTAAGAGCCCTTAATAGTGATATCTCTATTATGATTCAATCCATGGGAGGGACTAACTTACCGGTAGCATATGACCTTGCTATAAGAGCTGAAAACAGCCTAATCCAGGTGGGAAAAATATCCCCAAGGCCTCCAATGCCTATTTTTCCTGAGCTTCATCCTATTCCTAAAGCAATTCCAACCTTGGCATCTATTCCACCTCTCCCAACTCCTTCTTAACAAGTTGCTAGCCCAGTTGTGAATCAATCCCAAAGGTTGAACAAGATAAAAAAGGCCTTGCAAACTGTTACTAATGAGCTGATTAGTCTAAAGAAGCAGCAGTCCCAACCTTACCAACAACCCTATCAACAGCCTTATCAAAAACTCTATCAAAATCATTACCAACAAAATAGACCCCAATACCAACAAGGCAAGCAAGGTAAAGCAAGAAATTATAACCAAAAATTCCAGCTGGCCTTATAATCCTAACACTCCTAGTGCTTCTAGAGAGCTAGTTCTTGTAGCTCAGAATAACATGGTGCAAGAATATCAATGGGGATGCCCATGCAGTCAGCAACATATCCAAGGGATGTGTCCTAATGGCTATGCTTAGGCCCTCATGGTGCAGAACAATGTGATGATGCTGTAGGAGATGGTTCAAGGACCAGAGATTCAACAAGCCCGGTTGCTACCCTGAATGAGTTGCAGACACTTGAGGTGGCACTGGTGAATTTTCAAAAAGAAGATTTTTGTGGGGTGAATTTTCACCAAATGATAACCCAAACTATATCCCAGTTGCAGCCAACACAAGGTCTAAGAAGAAGGATTTGGAGGTTGAACAAGTGACCCCTGCTAGTCAAAAAGCTCCTGTTGTGAATCCACTACCCAAAGCAGTTCAAGCTCCAGTCCTAAACCAGTCAAAAGAAGCTAAAGAACCAGTCAAGGAAGCTACATAGTTGGTGTCCACAAAAATAGAAATTTCTGCACCAAAAGGATAGCCTAAAGTAAATTTGGGATCTTTTAATATTGTGGAGCAGATGAAGAAGACCTCTATTAATGTGCCTTTAATGGACACCTTGGCAATCCCCAGACAAAGGGAGCTAATACTTAGTGAGTTGGCTAAGATTTCATCAAAACAAGAAGTTGTTTCAGAACAACCCAGGGTCCTAGTGGCTGAAACACCTCAAAAGGAGAAAAAACCCGAAGAAACTAGCTTGCAGCCCATTATTGCCCCATAGGTTAAACCCTCTCCTTTCTATATAACTCTTATTGTTGGAGATTTCTTAGTTCATAATTGTATGATTGACTCGGGACCAAGTAGTTCTATGATTTCTAAACAGTTAGCAGATCTCCTAGGATTGTCTTATGAGCCAATAGATAGGCCTATTGTTCAGTTGGATGGGTCATTAGTTAGTACCATGGGAGTCATTAAGTAACTGAGCCTCACTCTACATGAATGTCCCAATTTCTACATTCCCCAGGATGTCTATGTCATAGATCTACCTCCTCATTTTGCTATTTGTCTAAGCAGAGAGTTCATTCCTAGGTTGGGGGGATATCTCTCAGCTAATTGGTCTCATCTATACTTCAGAACCAAGTGTGAGACTAGAGTCAGAATCAAGTTTGAAGCTTTTGCAAAAAGCCATGCTGAACCCTATACCCCAAGCCCTATAAATGCCAATCTAATGTTTCATGAGAAAGATCCAAGTGATTCTAAACCTAAAACCACTATCGAAAAGATTCCTAATATTGTCCTAGATGAGTGGGCTAAAAGAGATTTGGAGGATGATAACCCTTTTAGAAACATGGAGATTTTTGGTATTGGAATGTATATCATTCATGAAGAAGGTGTTGTGATTCTAGATTTGATGAAGAAGGCAGATAAGCTTGCTAGAGATCAGAATGATGATTTGTGGCAGTTATTGTTTGATGGTGCTAGAAGAAAAGTTGGTTCAGGAGGAGGAGCTGTCCTGATTTCTCCAGAAGGGAAAAGGTATTACTTTGCAGTTCATTTTTCTTTCAGCTGTACTAACAATTCAACAGAGTATGAGGCCTTGATTGATGGTTTGGAATGGGCTAGACAAAGGGGAATCAAGTGCCTAGAAGTTATAGGTGATAGTGAGTTAGTGGTTAATCAAATTCATGGCACAAACCTCAAAAAGAATGATACACTTAAGATGTATAAGCATAGGGTTTGGGATTTAATGGAAGATTTTCATGCATTAAATCTAGGTGTTGTCCCAAGAAATCAGAACAAACAAGCAAACAAGCTAGCTACCATGGGAGAAGAATATGATAGTCCAAAGGAAATCACAAGCTCTGAAATGCAACATGTGAAAGTTCTGGTAAGACCATCAATACCAGAAAATCAAGTGAGATGGCAAGTTTTTGAAAATGATGAACATATTTTTAACTTTTTGATAGAGGAAGCTGAGTTCTCTAAAGTTAACCAAAATAAACATGCCCACCAGTATAATGACCAAATGTTACAGTTGAAAAGTAACAAGCTGCCCAAGGGACTGGTCACCCTTGAGTCCATTTTTAACTCTGATGATCAACTCAAAGGGGACAAGGCTAGCATAACAGTCAAGGAAAAACACTACCAGTCTGTGGAGATTCTCAAAGACAAATCCCTTAAGTTAGGAAAGGTATGCACTCAGCCAAAAAAGCAAGCCTTTGTTTGATTATGTCAAGAGTTTAGTGATGTTTTTGCATGGGAATACTATGATCTGAAAGGGTTTGATCCCCATTTAGCCCAGCACACCATTGAGCTAGAACCCCATGGAAAACCAATGAGACAAAAGCAGAGACCTATCAATCCTAAGTTAGAGGTCTTGATGAAAATAGAGTTGAGGAAAATGATTGAAACCAATATTATTTTTCTGATTAAACACATCTCTTGGGTTTCCAATCTAGTACTAGTTAAGAAGAAGAATGGTGAAATCTGATTATGTGTGGATTTCAGAGACCTCAATAGACCCTCACTCAAAGATCATCACCCATTTCCCTCCATGGAATAGATTTTACAGTATGTCTCAAGGTCTGACAAATTTTCTTTGTTAGATGGCTTTTTTGGTTATAACCAGGTCCTAGTTAAAGATGAAGATCAATATAAAACAACATTTACCACCAAATGGGGCACCATGGCATACATGATGATGCCATTTGGGTTGTCTAACACCGGTGCTACATTTCAGAAAGCCATGGAGATGGCATTTGCTAGTTTAATGAACAAGTTCATTCTAGTTTATTTAGACGATATAACTGTCTTTTCCAAAGACACTAATGATCACCTAGTTCATTTGAGATAGATCTTTGAGAAGTGCAGAGAGTTTGGAGTTTCATTGAATCCTAAGAAATGCATTTTTGTTGTCCATGAAGGCAGATTACTATGGAACAATATTTCTTAGAAAGGGACAACCATTGATCCTGAAAGGATAAAGGCCATCATGGCGCTACCCTTGCCAGCTCACAAGAAAGGACTGCAGAGTCTTCTTGGAAGAATCAACTTCTTAAGAAGGTTCATTCCAAATGTTGCAACACTACTAAAGCCTATGACCCAGATGCTGAAAAAGAACTCAACTTTTTATTGGACAAATGAAGGAAAAAGGTGTTTTGAGGAAGTCAAGGAAGCAATTGCCTCTGTTCCTACTTTGGTAGACCCTAACTTTTCTAAATATTTCATCCGATATGCTTTTGGAGACAATGATAGTATCTTTTCCATGTTAGTCTAGCAGAATGCTGAGAAGCAAGAATAGCCAGTGGCTTTCTATAGCCAAGGTCTAGATAGTTATGAACTTAATTACACTCCTATAGAAAAACATGTCCTAGCAATTGTGAGGAGTTTGAAAACATTCAGGCACTTGTTATCCAATAACATAGTGCACCTGATGGTTGCTCACCCTTGCATAAAATATTTCCTGCTGAGTAAAGGCCTAAGCCACAAGAGGATTGGTTGGGTCACCAAAGTCATGGACTATGACATTTAGATTAAAGTGACCAAGCTGATTAGAGGAAAAGGGCTATGTGAATAGCTCAATGAGGGAATAACAGACTCAAACTAGCAAAAAGAGGAAGTTGTCCTAATGAACCAGAATGCAGAGGAGAGCGCAAGCTGGTCAACAAAGATGAAACATTATCTCTCAACTGGTCAGTGCCCTCAAGGTCTTGACAAGAGTAAAAGAAGGTACTTTAGACTCCAAGCTATCCCATTTATCATTATTGATGATGTTCTATATAGGGGGGATCATAGTGGTGTCTTATTGAGATGTATTGAAACCAACCAAGTAGATAGAATACTAGAGGAATTTCATGATGGAAGTTTTGGAGGACACTTTTCAGCCAGAACCACTACTCTGAAAGTGATGAGAGCAAGATACTATTGGCCTAGCTTGTACAAAGATGCATTTAATTGGGTAAGGAACTGCAAGAACTGCGCTATGTTTGCTGGAAAACAAAAGTTGGTAGCCCTCCCTCTACATCCCATTAAGGTGGAGCAGCCTTTCTCCAAATGGGGATTGGATTTCATTGGACCTATCAACCCCCCATCTAGTGCTAGACACAAATGGATACTTGCTACTACATACTATTTTACCAAGTGGACAGAGGTTGTAGAACTGAAGGAAGCAAATGAGACCTTCGTTCTAAACTTCTATCAAGACATTGCATCTAGATTTGGTACTCCAAATTCTATCATTTCAGATAATGCTATGGCATTCCTGGGAACTAGAATCTCAGAATGGGCACTCAAGCACAATATCTTCCTGAGTACCTCTTCTAACTATTACCCTCATTAATGGTCAGGTAGAATCAACAAATAAGAACTTGTTGAGAATCATCAAAAGGACTATAGAAGGAAACCAGAGGGATTGGCACAGCAAGCTGAAGTTGGCCTTATGGGTAGACAGAATAACACCTAAGAGGTCTATAGGTAACTCACCCTATACACTTGTTCATGGGAAAGAAGCTAGGATTCTTTTTTCTACTGAGTTGCCTACTTTGAGTTTAATCAAGGAAATTGATCTTATGGAAGAAGATGCTATGCAAGTCAGGTTTGCTAAGTTAATTGAGCTGGAGGAAACAAGAAAAACTAGCACTAGAGAACCTGGAAGCTCATCATTCTTAGATGAAGAGAAACTTTGATAAGAGAGCCACACCTAGAATTTTCAAGGAAGGGGACCTTGTCCTCAAGTTGGATGAAGCAAAATAAAAACTAGGGAGGCATACTAAATTTGATGCCATATGAAGTGGGCCTTTCATGGTGATTGGATGCAAAGCCCATAATGTTTTTCAACTAGCTAGTATGGATGGAGAGGAGCTGCCCATTCTAGTGAATGGGATTCACCTCAAGGCTTGTTTCTGAGGTCTATTTCTACCCTATACATTTGTAAGTTAGGAGTTCCAGTTTTCTGTGTTCCCTAAGTGCCTGGCACAAGTTTTGTTTTCAGTTTTCAGTTTGGTGTGAGTAGTAATAAGCTAGAGAGGTCATCTCTAGTAGTTAGTAGTTTTGTCAGCAAGAAGGATTTGTTGTCCAAAGGAACTAAGTTCAGTTTGAAGCTTATAAGACTATGTGCCCAATGGATCTTCAAGTCAGCTGGTCAGGATGCTTAGCCGGCAAGCACTCCAAAGAGGTCGCCAGAATACTATCATATTTTTACTCATTCCTATATTGGAGACCTAGTTACTAGATGATGCTACACTACCCTAGTTTGTGTTATTAGGTGATCTTATTTAGGTTTGTGTTCATTTCATTCTGGAGATTGCATGAAAGAGAAAGGAAATAAACTTCTACATCTAAAGATATCACATGCATGAATCAGTGATATGTATGCTATACAAAAGGGAAAAGAACTGGAAGGAAAAAGCATCTTTCTGAGCTCACACAGGCTGTGAGCATAGCCATTACCAGAATTGAATGATTGAGTATAGATATACATAAAGAAATCAATTAAATACTAGGGTATTAGACATTTCCTAGTAGTGGTGTTTGAATTTGGTCCTGTCTAGAGAGCTCCTGAGATCCAGAACCCGCAAGAAGAGAAGAGGGGATATGGGTTAGATCCAATGGATCTATGCAATGGCTAGCATCACAATATTTATAGAACGCATATATACACTTAGCCATGCACCTCTAAAAAAGGCTATGCTCATGACATGTGTATCAAGGCTCCAAATAACAAAAGAGGCAACATTTTTTCACCGACGTGTTTGTTTCATGTGCAGATACAGGGGGAGCTGATCCAATAATAAATCCAATGAATGACCTGGGCCCTTGACATAGATCATGATAGAAAAACCTCAAGTTTTCTGTCAAGTGATCGCATCAAGGGCTAAGAGCACACATCGTATAAAAGCAAAGGACATCCAGATGAAGTAGCATCAATGAGGATCAATGAAGCATGGTCAAACACTAGCAAAGGAGAGCTTGCAAGGTGCATCAAATCAATATCAAAGTAGAGAAATAGATACTCAAATCTGCATAGTATCATCTTGACTATGGCATGAAATATATTCAAAACAGAGCATACAAAAAGATGGAAAATGATCATAAGGAATGTTAAAGGAGTAATGACATCTTAATGAGCACCATATCAATGTACAAATTAAGGTTGCAAATCAAGCACAGAGGCTATCAAACTAGCAAGTATAGGCCCATAGTTTCTTGTTGCACATCAGCAAATGAAATAGCATCTCTGATCTTAATGAAACAATGGTTGTTAAGAAATGTTTCAATCAACAATCTAAATGGCTCATGATCCTCCAAATGAACATACAGTATCCAAGAAGGAGAAATAGCAATATAATTTGAAGGAAGGACAACAATGACCAAGTTCATCAACAAAGCCTTATAAAGAATGAAACCATTATAATAGAGTCCAACATAAGGCCATAAAGTGGAGCAAGGAACTTAAATGATTGAGGAATTTTATACAGTGATGCCACCGGATATCCCAATCAACCAAGTGAATATGGTAGTAGGCATGAATACCAAATAAGAAGAAAAGACTCAATATTGTAGCATGAATAGGATAGGTGTGGTGAACCAAGATCAATAGGGACATGTCATAGTATCCAAAACAAAAATACTTGATACATTTTAGCACATCTTATCATATGCAGGGCTCTTTTCATACAGAGGATTAAAAAATCTGCATAGTATCACCTTTACTTTGGCATGTGATTTGTTACAGAAAGCATATTCAGAATGATGGTGTAATGCCATGGCTCACTGGCTTGACCTGATAGAAATGGGGATGCACATGTCACAAATCTTGAGCCCTCAATGCATTCATAATGTCTCGTAATGATCCTGGGCATTGACCACAATAAGCTACAATAAAATAAAAACATTGATCTAAATAGAGCAGCGCAAGCATGGATACATTCTAAGCATGGACGATGATGTATAGATAGTTGAGGTCATCACCAAGAAATCACAATTATGCTATGGGCACCAAATGGTATGCTATCATATAAAATAGTGAAGCACCTCAAATTAACATGGCATGTGCACCAGTGAATGCAAAGAGATTCAGGACAAGGGATAGGGTATGGGCCAAGGATATATGCCAGTCAAAGCAATGAGTTACCAAGTTTGATGCTCAAGCTCAAATGCACCTGTCACTAATTATTACAACTACCAACACCCTAATCACAGATTGGCATCTTATAAACAGAAACACAACCATGATCACAGCTCGAGGGAAAGATGTTGTGAATAATCAAACATGAAATTCTTACCCTGTTCCAAGTTCACGATGGCCTAAATGCTTCACGAGCCATACCAAAATAAGAACACAAGATATAACAGTGAGCTCGAATAGATAATGTAAAGCCTCTAATGGCCAAAGTTCTCAACATAAAGAAATGAATACAGTGATATAAGGCCAACAACGAGAATGCTATTGAGTCTAGCTCACAACTATTCATAAAGAGTAAATGGTGTAGGATCCCACCTTCGCAAACTGGCATCATTTCATAAACCAATGTATAACAGGGCACAATGGCATAAGTTAGATGTATGCACATGTCACAACATTAGATGAAACACCAGAAACATGCTTCTGATAGTAGGGTAGAGGACCTTGTGAAAGACATGAATATCAATAGCACCATTTTTTTAACAAGATGCATCAAATGTAAACAGGTTAAACCCCCTCCCATTCATAAACATAATGGGCTCTGGACCACCAATATAACATCAAATGTAGAGCATGATGTCATGATACCAAAATGGCAGGCTCATGCCCTAGTTTCACACATAACAACCCATGCATTGCCCCTGAGGGCCGCACAAATCATGAAAATAGCGAGTGCATTTCCATTGATATGCTGAATGCACAATGCTTCCAATACAGATGTAAGTCTATGCTATCAAACCAAAATGCAAGGAAATTCAATATATAGTGGCATCGATTACATGCCCTATCTCGAAGAAAAGAAAATGAAATAATTGCAAATTATCACAGTGAATTCATACTATGAATGCGATACTCATGAGGTTGAATATGCACTCGTAGGAATGCAGTACCAATACATGATCAAACACAAAGAAGGGAAGCATTATCACAGTACCCTCCAAAGTAGAGATGTACAAACATCATAAGTACAGAGACAAAACAATATCCTTCAAAGTGTGCCCTCGAATACAAAGAGAAATGAAACAATAAAATGCCAGTGTTCCAAGATCAAGTAGAGAAATGTAGAAATAATATACACAGTGCCCTCATAGATGCAGAGAATGTAAAAATGTAATGCTAGTACCCTCAAAAATGTGAGCACATTTTGCAGAGTATGATGAATTAAAATAGCATAAAGATTGAACAAGATGAAACCTACCTCGATAGCATAATGCCGAGTGCTGATGTTTCAAAACCCAAGTTCAGTTGACTACCAGTAAAGGGGGAATCTTGCCAGGTGCCGAGATTGGAAAGTCCACATTACCAAGGTTTTCTTCTGCAAGAGGGGTTTTGATCGAATGATTATTATTTTGTTCTCCCCTTTTTAGGGTTGAGGTTCTAGTGATCATTTTTCTTTTGATGCTTTATATTCTCACAATAATGGTCTTCATTTTATGGTGGGTTTTTGTGTATATTCTCCCCTTTTTGGATTGAGACTATTTTAGGAGGCACATTAAATCCATTTTATGTTATAGGGGTTAGTTTTAAAATGTACCAGTCATTGCACATCCCATTGTAATTCTGGCAAATGGTATTTTTATAAACCATTGTCAGAATATTTTGGTGCATGACTTAGTGGATAGAGTGGTCTCTTTTGACCTTCTATTTTTAGGGCCCCACTTTCCTCGCCCCCTAGAAACTCAAGAATCTGGCATTTGAATTATGATGCAGCCTCATGGGTCCATTGTCGATCTTTTTCTATTCTAAGGAGGTAGTGGAATTCGAATGCAGATTCTTAGGCCTTAGTTATATACCTCTCACTTTTGGTGATTGAGGTTACCTCTTCATTCTTTTCTCTCTGATATGAATGTTGTAGCTCTAAGAGACACAATTGTACTTAGTTTCTTTTTAGCAATAAAATTATATATGTACACACTAAAATGGTTCACTTCTATGAGCCATTACTTGCAAGGTTACTCAACAATGAGGCCTCACAAAGCGGCTCATAGCTCTCTATGCATGGAGTTGCAAAGGACTTATGAGTTTTGCTCTCAGCTAGAGCTACAAGAATGTGACCTTGCTAGTCAACCATGCAATGAGAGATTCAAGTGAAGACAAGGGCAAGAGTGCCAATGTCCCCAAGAATCTAAATGAAAAATGCAATGCCAATGCAACTAGTATGAATGTGCAAGACTAATCTATCAAATGAAGTGCAAACTAAGCTATGAAAAGAAGTACAATAGATTTCAAGCCCCTAATTAAGCTATGTGAGATCTATTCTATTGCATAAAAGGAAATCTAATCTATGATGCCATGATCATGCAACTAAGAAAACAAATATAAACTAGATGATAAAAGCAACAAGTCTTCAATATCTCCAAATGCACCTAAAACCTGCAGCATAACATTAGCATAAAACATGGATATGCAAATAGAGGAGAGAGCTCTCCTTTTATAAGAAATGAGGAGAAATGAACCATGGAGATTAAGAGGCAAAAGATCTTAATCAGCGGTGGAGCTTGAAAGAGGAGCAATCCATGTGCACAAGTATCCTCCAATGAGAGTGAAGTGTTGACTTTTGAGCCTCATGTGAGACAAAAGTGTTTTTTTCTTTTTTTATAAAATATGAATAATGCTTTATTTGTGCAACATAGGATAAGAGGAAAAGTGGGGGCTTTTTATTTAATTGAAAGGAGAGGAAATATTCCTTTTAATTAAATAAAGACTTAGGATAAATGGTTAGCCCAAGGATAAAAATCTAATATATGATCGAAATTAGGGTTTGATCAAGAAATTGATATTGTTTGAAAATATTGATTATTGATAAAAATGATTCAGGATTGATAAATCAAATAAATGGGGCCCAAAGTCTAGGCAACCATTTTTGGGTGCATACATTTTCCCCTCTTTGACTAATGTGTGATCAATTTGGGAACACATGTAGTCAAAGAATGAAGTTGAAATGTGAGATCGATCTGGGATCACAAAACAACTCAGATATGAGGTCGATTCGGGATCACATCTGGACAAACATAAACAAAAGCTTAAACCAACACCGTCGCTGCTAGGTGCAAATCAAGCTTTAGACAAAACTATCACCGTCGCTGCTAGGCAATAATCAATGTCTAAAAATAGGAGATAAGAATCTCAAATTTTGAGCAAAAGCTCACAAAAGATGTCTAAATCAGGAAAATCAAGAGAATTAGGGATGAGAATCCCATAAATACTGCCCCCTCGAAATTGAAATCAAAATCAAGTAGAGGAGAGATAGAAAATTGATAAGGTTGATCAAATCACAATCGAATGTAAGGGTCAAATAGGTTAACCATTAGGCAATAGAACATGCCCCAGCCTGACTGGAAAGATGCAGTCAAACGTGAGAAATGAGGGAATGGAATGAATATGAATGAAAGACTAGAAGTTTGGAAGACATGAAAAGGAAGGAATGACGATGCCCCAGCAAAGATTAAAAGATTAGGCCTCAAAAGATCAGCCAACTGCGCAGAAGGGGGGAAGATTTTGAAACATGATTTTGACTATCAGGATGACCTCAGATTTCGATTTCAAGTCTGAAAATGGATCCAGGACATTGAAATTAGCTAGGGGTGCAATTTTCATGCAATTCCGAGGTGTTTTGAAAATGAGGTCAAAAAGTCAAAAGACTATAAAAGGGGTCAAAATGTCAGTTTCAAAAATCATTTGTCTTTTAGTGATTTGAGAATTTCAGAGCTTTAGAGAGAGAAAATGGCCCAGCAAGCAGGATTTCCCATCCATAGGCATCGATTCAAGCGCGCCCGGTTGCACAACCGGCCACCACATTATCTTGCCCCGGTATGTTTTCAAAAAACTCGAGCTTGTTGGTCATTTTTAGCATTTAATAGCACATTTTTTCAAATTTTAAATTTCAAAAAAATTTTCTTAGGCGAAGTATCGCGCGATACTTTAGAAGTATCACGCGCTTTGGGGAGAAGTATCGTGCGATACTTCGCGTGCCCCAAAAGTATCGCGCGACCTTAGACACCAGTATCGCACGATACTGGGCGAAGTATTGCACGATACTGGGTGAAGTATCGCGCGATATAAGGTTTATCGCCCCACTATAGGGAGAAGTATTGCGTGATACTTCTCTAGAAAAAGAATATCGCCCAGCATAAAATATTGATTTTTAATGCATTTTTTAGCAAAAATGACATGGGTCTAGACAATGTTACATTTTTAAGGTATTTTATACTGAGTTTTTGGACATCCATCATGATATGTGCTAAAAACAGGCTTGGTTTTAGCTTGCAAGAGGTTTTTCCAGCGCTCATTATCAGAGCGCTGAAGGTGACAGGATTACGGTGTGTCCAAGATCTGGATGATCCGGGCAATGCCAACCTCAGGGCGATGGGATTCCGGTATCTGTTGAGGTACCCATATATCCGAGCAGACCATGGGTTGTTGACTGCACTAGCTAAGAGATGACACAGCGAGCACAACACCTTCCACCTTCCTACAGGCGAGGCATCCATCACACTGGAGGATGTCTATAAGATCCTCTGAGTTCCATGCCACGGAGAGCCTGTAAGTATAATCATATTTTTGAGATAGTCATGTAAAATGTAATGTTTCCAAAGGATGAAAACTAACATGATTTATGTGTTGTCACAGGTATACTATGATCAGGATGCCACTGAGGGGCGTCGATTGATTCAGGAGATGTTTCAGGATGTGACTATCTTGGACAGGCATGTCAGCTGGGAGCGACTGCTTGATGATTTGGGCAGAGATTATCCGGTGCCATGCATTGTGGCCTCTATCATTTCACAGATCCTGATGACTGATCGCAGTCAGAAAGGATTCCCGCTTGGATGGGGTAGGTCATTGGTAGACTTGGTAGGTAGGCCCCGACGGATGGCATGGGGGCCTGCGATCCTGGCAGAGATGTATCATGAGCTGCACGAGATCGTCTACAAGGATGGTCGGACATGGGCATGTGGTGCCATCCTGGCACAGGTATGGGCATGGGAGCACATTGCTGTGGTGCGCCCCAGGGTTCAGCCGAGGGAGAGGAGGTACCCCTACATTTATAGGTACATCGGGTTTATATCACATGCCCATTCTAGGGATGTGACCTATTATCGGTAGATTTTGGATGAGATAGCCTCATTCACATGGAGGCCGTATAGGGAGGTTGAGGTTTGGGGGGATGCAGCGGATAAGTTGAGCTACATGCTGTGCAGTCGGCCACTGGTAGGTCGATATGCGGAGATCGTAGAGAGATTCTGCATCACTCAGGTGTGGTGACAGTTTGGGAGGCAGTAGCGAGTCTCGATAGAGACTACTACATATGCCAGGGCTAGGGATGAGGAGGGGCATGGGTGGCTACCCATGCTGGATTATCAGCAGGCTATCGCAGAGACAGCAGCTATCAGGAGCGAGCCTTGGGATTATTTCCCAGATGTGGCAGACGTAGGGGCTGATGGAGCCTACAGAGCAGAGCGGCAGAGGGTACCATTCTCTCAGTTTACAGTACCAGATGTACAGGTGCCAGCGCTGGGAGGAGACGAAGGAGACAGAGGAGACGGAGGGGACATAGGGGAGGGAGGAGAGGGAGGAGGGGAGGGAGGGGATGGAGGAGATGGCAGGAGGGGGAGAGGGAGGAGGATGGAGAGAGGAGAGGGGTCAAGATCAGGTGGTCGGAAACGGTCACGGGGATAGCGGTCAGCGACACCTGAGGAGGAGGTGAGACCAGCTCGCTGGCAGGCAGAGGCACAGCAGGAGCAGCCTGCGGGGGGAGAGGACCTGAGAGCCCAGATACAGGCTTAGAAGGTAGAGATACAGCAGCTGTGGACCACTATAGCCGTGAGAGATCAGCAGCTCCTGGATCTGAGGGCAGAGCGGGATCAACAGATAGCTAATCTTAGAGCAGAGATAGCACGCCGTGAGGTGATGGAACAGGTCGAGGCACTAGAGCTCCGACGAGAGTCAGTGAGAACAGCCTATTAGCATGGGTTATGTCTGCAGGCCGTCCCAGGGGGTGAGAGAGCACCATCATACTCTCAGCGGGCAGGGGTATCAGACGTGGTACTCGATAGGAGAGCTATGCCCCCTCCACCACCACGAGCTCCTCACGAGGGTGGTAGCGAGTCTTAGGGTTAGGTCTTAGATGTTTTAGACATATTTTGAGACTGTTGATCCAGATTTTGGGATCCCATATTGTATTGTATATCATGACATTGTATATGAGATTACTGGATGTTTGATATATCATGTGTATTTGTCTCACTTGTGATGGATGTATCAGTTTATGTATATTGTCTTGTCATTTTGCTCAAAATGCTTATGTATGTGCTTATGTATGTTCTCTCTCATAGATGTATGTTTAACTCTCATATGT
The DNA here is from genome assembly GCA_027943335.1 of Chamaecyparis obtusa. NCBI lineage: Eukaryota > Viridiplantae > Streptophyta > Pinopsida > Cupressales > Cupressaceae > Chamaecyparis > Chamaecyparis obtusa. Next base: position 83,152 of record BSBK01010446.1, read on the forward strand.
ATGATATAGACTTATGTTTCTTGAAAATGATAGTTTTGATATAGATATGGTGATGTGATTAACCCCTTGTGATGAACAGGAACAGGTTTGAGATGAAAAAGACAAGGAGCGAAAGACATGATCAAGAAGGAGAGAAGGTGAGCGCAGTCGACTGACAGGTCCACGTAGGATGAAAAGGAGAGCTCTTTCCATATGCAAAATGCAAAACTAATCTAACATGACCCTAAAAATGCAAGCTACTATGAAAGTGGTTGACTTGCAAGGTCACAACGCTTATAGACATCTAATTATCATCATCGAGCATTATTGGTAGCGTCGTAAGATCATACAATGCACACTAGTGTAACTATGTGGATATGAATATGATCTTTATCAAATAGAGATGTGAGAATCTCACCTAGGCATCAAAGACATATAGGTCAAGATGACTAATGCGGTGAGATCACCTAAATTTGATATAGCGAGATTATGCTTGTATCAAGACACATGAAAGTCAGGATAGCTAAAAGCATGCACTCACAAAATAGTCAAGGATAATACCTTGTCAATCCATAGTGTCAAGTAAGACCAGCATAAATGCTCATGACAGTTAGGATCAACAAAATATACCCACAAGCAGATAAAGAAAGAAAACATGTTCTCATTCCCTCAGTCTTCTAGGAATGCATCATCGAAGACTTCTCAGGGAGAGACCACTCGTCAAAGAAATCCTCATAGACAGCACACAAAGAAAAATAAAGTCATCATATCGTTATCAAGTTAATTATTTAAGTGTGTGTGTTGGTCATAGAGTCAGACTCTGAGTATCACGTCTGCACATGAGCACTATCACATTATACTTAGACTATAGGCAAGACATCTAATAAGTGTTAAGAAACACTCGATGCAAGGGTAGTGTTGAAAAACACTATTTGGGGTGGTGTTGAAAAACACTTGTTGTGAAATGCCCCAAGAGACAAACGCACCTAAAAGACCAATGCTAGCAGTTATGCCCCCTAGACAAAGACAAAGACCAATTCCAAACTAAGCCAAATAAGGTCAAGGCATGATGGAAAGTGGCTAAGTGTCAAGGACGTGTGCTAAGAAATAGGAGTGCAAAGGCCTCAAGTAGCGCCTGTTTCCAGGTTTTCACCACTTGGATTCTTTTTTCATTTTTTCATTTTTTAGATTTTTTGCTACCAAGGTGCCTATTGCTAGGTTTTCACCGAGGCACTTTTTCAATTTTTTTATTTATTTATTTATTTTTTTAAATATTTTAATTTTTTTGTATTTTTTTTCAAGACTTTATATGCTTTTTAGGATTTTTTTCAGCATCATATATCAATTTTTTTGGAATTTTTTCAGGATCAATAAGATATGTACAAAGGAGGCCCCCAGACAGAACGGGCATCAAGGATAGAACTTCTTGAGGTGCACAATGTTGATGGGATCAGGGAGCTGTTCTCCATCAGGATCTGACAGTAAATACACACCAGTACCAAAAGCAGCTGTGATGACATATGGTCCAAGCCAGTTAGGTTCAAACTTGCCCTTTTGCTCTCTATTTTGTTGGTTCTTAGGGTTCTCTCGCAAAACAAGATCACCTATTTGAAATTCTCTAGGGTGAACCTTCTTGTTGAATGCCTTGGACATATGCTTCTGATACACTCTCATATGATCAAAGGAAGCTTTACGCTTCTCATCTAGAAGTTCTAGTGAGACTCTAAGGGATGGTATCTCAACTTCTAAAGGCAATATTGCTTCAGCACCATAGCTGAGAGAGAAAGGAGTGGCTCCTGTAGGTGTGCAAATGCTTGTTCTGTAAGCCCATAGTGTTGGATTGATTTGTAAGTGCTAATCCCTACCATTCTTGTGTACTGTTCTATGAAGAATCTTAAGAATGGTTTTGTTAGAAGCTTCTGCCTGTCCGTTTCCCTGTGGAAAATAGATGGAGGACCAATGTTGCTTAATTTTAAACTTTTTGCATAGGTGCTTTAGGTCCTTATTCTTAAATTGACCTCCATTGTCAGTAATGATCTCAGAAGGCACTCCAAATTGGCAAATGATATGATTCAAGATGAACAAAAAAATGGTCCTTCCTAAAGCAACAGAAAGTGGTACAGCCTCCACCCATTTTGTGAAGTAGTCAGTGGCAGTAATAATGAACTTGTGTCCACCTGATGAGTTGGGATGAATCTGCCCAACTAGATCAAAGGCTCAGCGCTGAAATGGCCAATGAGAAACAGAAGGAATCAACTCCCTACCTAGAGCATGAATCAGGTTGCCGTGTTTCTGACATTTTTCAGATGACTTAGCAAAGGTGACTGCGTCCAACTGCATTGTGGGCCAATAATATCCCAACCTAAGCAACCTTCGGGCCATGGCAAGACCATTAGAATGTCCACCACAAATGCCCTCGTGGATGTCAGCTAACGCTTGGTTGGATTCCTCCTTTTCCAAGCACCTAAGGAGCGTCCCATCTAAACCCCTCCTATATAAATCACCAGAGATGAGGGTGTGGTGAGAGGCGTTATGGATGAGGTTTCGGCGTTCAGAGCGGGTGAATGTGTCAGGGATGATGCCATCACGAAGATATGAATAGATAGCACCATATCGGGAAGACTCGTGTGTGATAATGGCACAAATGACATGGCTTTCAGATGAGTCAAAGATGGGATGGTGTAGCTCTTCCACCAGGAATTCAAATCTGGATTCATGTGTCTCCAACTGAAGAAGTGAAGCTAATGTGGCCATGGCATCTGCAGCTTTGTTCTCTGTCCTAGGGATTTGTTGAAACGTCACAAAGGTGAAATAGTGTCTCAAAGAATCAACCATCTTTTTATAGGGTATCAATTTGTCATCCTTGGTTTGATACTCTTCATTGACTTGGTTGACGATTAACTGGGAATCCCCAAAGACATGTAATTCTATGATGTTCCATTCTATAGCCATTCTCAAGCCATTAGTTAAAGCTTCATATTCTGCAATATTATTGGTACATGGGAATAATAGTTTGTAAGACTTTGGAATGTTGTACCCATGTGGAGAAACAAATAACACTCCAGCACCTGATCCATTTTGCATGCGGGAGCCATCAAAGAACATTGTCCAAGTGCGAGTAGTGGTATATAAGATGTGTTCATCTGGGAATTCCACTTGGACTGGCATACTATCCTGGATTGGAAAATCAGCTAATTGGTCGGCAATAGCTTGCCCTTTTATTGCCTTCCTTTCAACGTACTCTATGTCAAATTCAGTGAGGACCATCATCCATTTAGCAAGTCTACCCGTCAGGGTAGCCTTACTAAGCAAGTATTTAAGGGGATCAATTTTGGCAACCAAATGTATGGTATGAGCAAGCATGTAGTGGCGTAACTTTTGAGAAGCAAACACCACCGCAAGACAAGACTTCTCAATATTATTGTAATTGATCTCATAAGAGACCAGAGTACGGCTGATATAGTAGATGGCCCGTTCTTTCCCAGTATCATCTGTTTGAGCCAATAATGCCCCCAGGGAAGTGTCTGTAGCTAAAATATATAGGATCAATGGTTTCCCTGGAATAGGAGGCATTAGGATCGGAGGATTAGCCAAGTATTGTTTGATCTGATCTAGGCTCTTTTGGAAATCCTCGTTCCATACACAAGAAGCACCCTTATGCAATGTCTTGTTGAAGGGTTGCGCTCTATCTGCAAGCTGAGAAATAAACCTCCTAATTGATTGAAGACGTCCCTGAAGACTTCTCATTTGGCTGATATTTTGAGGAGGTGGCATATCTAGGATTGCTTGGACCTTTTCGGGGTCAACCTCGATACCTTTTGCTGATATTATGAATCCTAAAAGTTTGCCTGAGGTGACGCCAAATGCGCACTTCTTTGGATTCAATCTGAGTTGAAATTGTTCCATATGATCTAGAATTACTTCCAGATCATTGAGGTGTGTGTCCCTTTTTCTTGATTTTTCCAGGGTATCATCCACATAATCTTCCATATTTTTGTGCATCATATCATGAAAGATAGTCGTCATAGCTCTTTGGTAGGTTGCTCCTGCATTCTTTAACCCAAATGGCATGACGTTCCAGCAGTAGGTTCCCCATGCACATGTGAATGCTGTTTTCTCTTGGTCTTCAGGAGCTATTTTGATTTGATTATACCCCAAGAAACCATCCATTAGGGAATATATGTCATACCCCGCCGTCATGTCCACTATCATGTCAATGTTTGGAAGTGGAAAATCATCCTTTGGGCAGGCTTTGTTTAGATCTCTAAAATCTGTGCAGACACGAATGGACCCATCATGTTTGGAGACTGGTACTATGTTTGAGATCCATTCTACATAATCGATGGCTCTAATAAATCCAGCTCTCAAAAGTTTTTCTAATTCTCCTTTGACAAGTAGAGCTACATGTGGATGCATTTTTCTTAATCTTTGTTTTACTGGCTTGACTCTTAGAGCTATAGATAAGTGATGCATTATGAGATTCATGTCAAGCCCTGGCATGTCCGAGTAGGTCCATGCAAAATTAATTTTCTTTTTCTGTAAAAACTGTACATATGCCTTGGTCTCTTCCTCTGATAAAGACTGAGCAAGATGGACTATCTGAGGATTTTCTTCTGTGTTTAAATTGACTGGCTTTGTTGGTTCAATCAATATTGATGATCTATCCTGGAAATAACTCGGCAAGTTATTAAGTACCCCATCCTTAGGTGCCTCAAAGAGGTTTTCACCTTCGGATGCGTCATTTCTTTTTACTATTTTTGGTTCTAACACCGCCACAAAGTGGTTTTCGCCATCAGACCTATTTTTCTTTTTCTCTTTTGTTTTGAGACTGAGGTACTTAATATCAGGCTCTGTCATGCTGGTTGTTGGTTCACTGGTGGAAGAAGCCACGGGTTTGAGAGCATTCAGATAGAAAGCAATTTCGTAATCATTGTGAAATGTGAGGAATGTGGGCTCTTGGTGGCACTGAGACCAGTCAATCGGGTCAAAGTGAACAAGGGGTAAGTCAATGGTGGGTTCGATGTTGTTAATGCGAAAGGTGTCATCTCTGGTGACCATATAATCAGAGTTCATCAAGTCTTCTCCTAAGATACCTGAATTAGGACTCATCCTATCAAACGAAGCATCGTCTACTAAGGTGATTTGAGGAGGGCAATCCTCTAGTCTGACACTAGGATCGTTAGTCGCATCAGGTTGGGTACTATAGGCATGGATAATATCCACGTCTAGATCAATTGTTGCATTTGAAAGTGAATCCAATTCATATTCATGGGAGTCTGTCTCTGAGTCATCATTTAGGCCTCGTGATGTAGAAGCCTCAAGGTTAGGAAGGGTTTCCCCCTCTCTAGTGCTAGTATTGGTACTATCCGTCGCAGCTAGGACACTAACACTTTCCTTTGTCGATCTAGCAGTCACACAGTCACTATCCGTTGCAGCTGGGATAGTAAGACTATTAAGCATCAAATCTGTGGAATCTCCCTAAAGGAGATTCGTTGAGGGCACCCAGTCATCAGACACATCTTGTTGGTTGGAAAGATCAGGCGTATAATCTACATCACTGTCACTGTCCATCACAGCTGGGACAGGGACACCTTTCTTCTTCTTATTCTCAAAACCTAAGCCAATCGTGGACTTGTTCTTTCGTCCAAAAAGAGCATGATCAAGAGGCTCAGCTTTAGCATCCAGCCTATGACTAAGGGGACCAAATCCCGGATATCCCATATTTTTAACCAGTGTATACCCTTTCCCATAAGTTTCAGGTGAAGGAGCAAAATTCTCGTTATGTTTGTATTTCTCCTCGTGATATATTCAGTCCCTTATAGCAACTTCCTCTTTCTCTTCTTGAATGGGGACTGAAGACTCAACAAATTTCCCAAATAACGTCATTGCTGATGACGAAGGCTTCACATTTGGGGGATGCTCTCCCATAAGACCTAGGAGAGATTGGCATTTTTGTAAAAGAATCAATCTTATAATCTCCCATCCTAAGGTCCATGGTCTTGAATTTCTGCTTGCATTGTTCAAGTGAACTGCTAGGATTGTCAGCTTCCCTATTCAAAGGTACATGTAATCCTACAGAAATGTTATTAACTGATAGAGCACTGTCTCCAGGGATGCAAATTTCTACACTGTTATGGGGAAACTTAACACACTGGTGATATGTTGATGGGACTGCTTTCATTTCATGTATCCATGGCCTACCTAGCAGAATGTTGTAGGCTAGAGGTCCAACATCAACAATTTGGAATAATATATCTTTTTCTATGGGACCAATGCGAATAGGCAAAACAGCCAATCCTTTGGAACTTCTTTCTGCTTCGTCATATGCCTTGATTGTGATCCTTTTCTTTGTGTCAATGACGTTCTCGGAATATCCTAGAGCTAGCAGCAAACTCAGGGTACAAATATTGAGCCCCGCACCCCCATCTATCAGTACATGCCTAACACGGGTTTTATGAATCATGACCTCGATGTGTAAGGCCAAATTATGTGGGTGACTAATGGATTTGTCATCTTCTTCTGAGAAGGTGAGGTAATGAGGGCTAGCCAAATGGTTGACCATGTTTTGGAATTGGTCAATATCTAAGTTATTAGGGACATTGGCTGCTCGCAAAGCATCCTCGAGGACGCGCTTGTGCTTAGGAGATAATTCTAAAAGCTCAAAAATGGATATCTGAGCGGGTGTACATTGTAGCTGGTCAATAAGATTATAATTTGAATCAGGACCAACGACAGATTTGGGAGGAGCACCTTTGGACATGGGCTGTTTAGACTTGCTAGTGCTAGGACCTTTGATGATAATGGGTGCTTGGGCCTGACCCCTAGTGACAGCATTGAGGGACTGGGGCATTCCTTGTGAGTGAGGACCTCTTATCACCACAGTGGGTCTTTCATTAGTCATAGGAGTTGAGTCCACATTATGTCCATAAGGATCTTTCTTTCTCACCATGTTGATGTTATCATCAGCCACTTCAAGCATGTTAATCACATTGTCAGCATGTGTGTATGTATAGTTAATGGCCGCCTTGCCATTCTTACTGCTAGAATTCTCTCCTTTTTCATATTTAGGCAAGGGCTCTTTAAAGGCTTTATGGTCTGCATTAGTGGTTAACCCATCCACTTGTAATTGTCCTTTCTCAATAAGGTCTTGGACAAGATGCTTGAGTTTAAAACAATTTTCTATGTCATGTCCAATCCCATTATGGAAAACGCAAAAAGCCTTAGCATTCCACCAATGAGGTAAAGGATCCGGTATTCGATGTTTTGTAGGATCTTGTGGGTGCGCCAAATTATGAGCAACTAGTGTCTTGAAAATATCTGCATAAGATTCTCCCAATTTAGTAAATTGTCTTTTCTCTATTTTGGATCTCTTTTGATACTTAGGTTTGTCTTGTTGCGTTGAAGACGTTTGCAACTTCATAGCTTGAACTGCATGAGAGAGGTTAAGAACTCCTTCATTTTTGACCTGAGATGAATCAACAACTCCGTCATTGACCATTTGGTTGTTTTTGTTCCAATAGGAGTTCTTTTTGTCCTTGTTACCATTAGTATTGTTATTTTGGCTATTGTTATTATTTGTTGGTTTAGCCAAAATTCTTTGTTCTTTTAGGACATCCTCAATGCGACATGCCACCTCTACCATAGTATCAAAGGAATTAAATGGGATTTTCTTGACTTCATATCTGAGTTCTGGTATTAGATTGTTCACAATGATATCAATTCTCTCTTCTTCAGGGATTGTCCGTGGGTATTTTGAACACAATCGCCTCCATCGTTGTAAAAATGTGACAAAAGATTCCCCTTGATTTTGTTTAAGTTTACACAAATCAAGCATTGTGACCGACCTAGATAAGTTGTAATCGAAATGTTGAACAAATATTTGGACAAGTTCTTTAAATATCTTTATTGGAGGGGAAAGGTTGGTGAACCACTCCATGGCTTGACCTTTTAAACTCCTTGGGAATAATCTCAGCAAGTAGGAGTCTTCATGGTGAAAGGAAAAGCTCATTATGTAGAATTGTCGAACATGGTCGTGAGGGTCACCAGTGCCATCATATTTGTCGTATGTTGGGAATTCAACTTTCTTAGGGAATTCTACCATCACCACACTTTTGTCAATGGGGTTAGGACATATGGAGTCCAAATGAAATGTGCTCTTGGGAGCCTTCATCCTGTCTATATCCTTTTGCATTTGTAAGATCACCTCATCAGTTGAAGGATTCTGTTTCTTGATCTTTTGGTGAACATCAAAATTATATGGAACTTTAGCGCCTTTGTTGATAAGACTTTCCAAGAATTGGTCTTTGTTTTGTTCCACATATTGCTCCACATAGGCTTGAAAGGATGGTTCTTGTTGCATAGTCATGAAGTCCATATGATCAAATTTAGCATAACTGCCTCCATGTTGTGAGCCATGATGTGCTCGTTGGGAGGGTTTCTTTGAATGTCTATGAGACGACTGTCTCCTATGATGGTCATATCTTGAAGTCCTTCTTCCTCTAGGACTTGGGGATCGTGAGGGTGTCTTTGATCTTATTCGAGGGCAAGGGCAAGGGGTAGATGGGGGTGAGTTGGTCCCACTATTGGCTCCTCTCCTGTTAAATCGGCTTTGGAGTTGTTGTGCATAGAGTCTATCTTCTTCTTCTTGGGTGACTCTTTTCTGTATATCCAACAATGCACGTTCTTCTTCCTCTAGTTGTCAGAATTTTTCCTTTTTAGCAGCCTGTTCATCTAAGTAGGCTTGCTTCTCTCTCTCAATGCTTCTCAATCTTGTATTTGCATATCAAGAGGTGTCTTTAAGTGGGGAGGTTTGTCTTGAATGCCTTATTGCATTAGCTGCGTTGATATGGTGATCACTAGATTCATTGTTCTGGTCTTTGTGTTGTGACCCTGAATCTGAGTGAGCTTGCTTATGCTATCTTTCAGCTCGTTGATGAGTATCAAAATATCTCGCGTTGTTAGGAGGTGACCCGGGTGGACTAGCATGAGAAGAACCACCATACTCTCTTCTGTGTTGTTGGAAGATATCCTCAAGAGTTTGATTTAGGGCTTCTCTTTGTTGTCGGGTGAAAGTGTAACTCATGTCCATACTTGATGAAAGTGGTACAAAAGAGGTGCTCACTTCACTAGGATTAGCTTCTAGATTAAAACAAACCTCGGATTCACTCTTAGGAGATTGGTCAAAAAGGGGTCCTTTTCCCTTAGGTTGTCGATGAGTCTTGACGGGTGGTAACTGGCTAAAGGCAACAGGGGGTCGCTTCCCTTGATTAACTTGGTACCTTGTCGTAACTGACATGAAAGAGAGATATTCTCAATGATAAGGTGACCTTTCAAAGTGTCAACACCAAACTAGGATAATCGAAGTCCTCTATTGTCCAAAGAGAAATGAAAAGAAAAAGAGGGCTTTACCAACACTGTCAAAGAGGTGCTTCAAATCAAAGGGTGACTACCCTTGCACTTTTGAATTAGGAGGTTGGACTAGGCCAAAAGATAATTGAAATTGAGATGAAAATGAAAGCGATTTGGACAATAAGAGAACTAAAATTTTCCCAGAATATAGCTAACAATCTTAAAAATGAACCTTGGCACCAAGAATGGCTTTCTAACTTGACAATTATTCCAAAATGACTTTGTAAATCAAATGATGCTATCCCGGAGGACTAAAAACCAGAAATTTGGAGTCAAGACAGATCTCAAACATCAGGGTGAGAAGCCTGCTCTAAGACCTAGCCTAATTGATAGCAACTGAAACTGACCAAAATTTAAGCACAACAAAAATAAACCAGGCGATATACTTCAGGCTACTGGGGTGATAAACCTATACCCGTGCGATACTTCTCCCTAAGCCAGGCGATACTTCTTAATATTGGTGGGCGATATACTCCAGGCAGGCCGGGTGATAGTCCGTCAGGGGTGAACTATCGCGCGATATTTCTCTTCAAAGGGGGCGATATTTCTAGCATGCGCGAAGTATCACATGATACTTTGCCTTACAGGGCGCGATACTATTGTAGAATTATTTAACTCTTGACCAGAATTGTGTGAAATTTGCGTTTTTGGGTCTATTTGGTCAAAATTTCCAGTCTGAGGGTTGATGTTTTCGATTTCAGTCACAGTATCAGCAGAATTTCGGTAGGTTTGCAAACAACAAGGGATCAAAACATGGTCTCAAACACTTGAAACAAGGGCAAAAGCAACCTTGCCAAGACAAACACTTGTGATATCAAAATTGAAACAACACCCTATGACTGCTACCGATTGTTTGTATGTAAGAACGTTTGCACTGGTATCACACAATCGAAAACACTTCAAGCAAATCTATCCTAGAAAGTCAAGGCTCAATACTTACCAACTTAGCCCACAACTTGATGCCCCCTCGCCTCACACCAAGTGGTTACCCACAAGAGATGTTGGCTTTGTCATGGAAATGTCAAATGACACAACCAAAGGGACACATATGATGAGTATCTTAAGGTGATCCGGGTAAACCACTTGGATCAATCCTTGCACTAAGAAGATAAGCGGCTAAAAGAGGGTGGCTTCTATCTAATGGTTCTTAATAAGGATTTCCGTTCACAACACCCCTCTTGCTCCTCATAAAGGACTAGGACCTTGCGGCCTCAAGAGTACCTTAAGCATTCTTGTTCAATGTTTTCCCCATGGTCGCAATCCCATGAGCTACTCACATCAAACGAAGACAAGTGCTATGTCTATCAAGGTTTTTGGTGTCCTTGATAGCCTTGAGATTATAGTGAGTTGGAATCACTTGCCACCAAGGAAAATGATGACAAGGTTGTCCCCACTTGAGTCGTTCCTCTTGATTGCTCAAGAGCAAGCCCGCTAAAGGATTCCTAAACTAAACAAAAATAGATCAAATCTTGAGGTTCAAGGTTTTTGATTCACCACAAGGGTGAAGAGCATACTCCCCTATCTCAAGAATCTCTCCCAAACACACCAAGCAAAGAGGTTCAATTACTCCCTTGCTTCCAAAACCTTAAGATGGGTCAAGATTTTCTGATTCACCTAAAGGTGAAGAGCATACTTCTCCTACCACCTCAAGATCCCTTTCACAAGGTATTAAGATTCCTAATACAATTAGTGAATGCCACAAATGAAAGGAAAGTAAATAACAAGCAAGAAATAAATTTTTTTTGTTTTTTTATGCTTGGGCAGCCCTGCAAAAACTGTTAGTAGCCCTCTTTGACATGCATTTTTAGCAATTTTCAAGCAAAGGAGAGCACCTACAAACACAACTTGTTAGACCCACAATGTTAGCAAAATCAAAATCCAAATGTAAATGTGCAATAATCTGATAGATTTAAGCTAAAAGATGTAGGTTAGACCTATCTAAACAAAGCAAAACAAAATAGCAAGCTAAAAATAATCAAATTCGGACAAGAAAACTGAAAACGCAAGTCTCTGCCAGATCAGGCGATATTTCTCAGACTTCAACAGTATCGCGCGATACAGTTTCCTATAGTCGGGCGATACTTCTCAGTCGCGCGATACTTCGCACAATGCCAGGTGATACTTCACCCGATGTCAGGCGACAGAAGTCAATATAGTTGTGCGATACTTTTTCCGCGTGAACTATCGTGCCAAGACAGAAAGTATATCGCGCGATAATCTGAGACAGAAAACCAGAAAACGTAGATTTTTTCAAAAACTAATCTGAAAATGACAAAAAATGCATCAAATGAAATGACAAAGCTATCTACTCTGCCCCACGGTGGGTGCCAAAAATGTACACACAAAAATGATGCACTTCTATGAACCATTACTTGCAAGGTTACTCAACAATGAGGCCTCACAAAGCGGCTCATAGCTCTTTATGCATGGAGTTGCAAAGGACTTATGAGTTTTGCTCTCAG